>OX465295.1:184805930-184956795 GCA_949987735.1 Leucophora obtusa
TTCATATCAAACCAAGCAAATTGCCAGTTAAGTCAAAATCAGACGATAACCAATTTGCTTTCGTTTAAAGAAAAATTATGAACCATATGCAATTTTTTGCCAAGTACTCGTATATATTTTATATTTTTCAATTTTAAACAAACCTGAAGAACTACACTCATTTTATGAACTTTAAAAAAGCCGTTCTATAAGTTGATTTTTTTTGATAAATAAAACGGTTTGATGTTCTTGAACTTTTTATATTCTTACACTATTGTACTATTTTGTACAATATTAATCACTTTTTTAATTTTTTTTATTTACTTTTTTTATAAATAATCATTTTTAAAATTTTTTAAAAATTAATTTCAATATATTTCAATATTTTTTATATTTTGTTTTGATTATTTATTTATAAAGATTTGTCAAATCAATAAAAAAGGGTTACCATCAATTAATATTTTAACCAAAATATTGAAGAAAACTTTGAAAAATTTGAAAAAAAAAACTGTTGGCAATCCTTTTATTTACAAAAACCAAATGAAATGTAACGTAACACACGTAAGTCTAGACGAAAAATTATAATCGTTTTACATAAACCAAATTTCTTACGTGATCGTTCGTTTCCCTTTCGTTCGTTTCTTTTTAGATAAACAGGCCGTTAGCTTTTTTGTAAGTATACTGGTAACAATGACACATTACTTTGAGGCTCATCGCCTGTAAAATTCATCAGTGAAGTAAGGTGTAAAGTAACCAGTCCAACTCTATGGCGATACATTAATTTACCCATTATTTGGTAATGTGTGGTTTTGCTGGGAAGGCAATTAAATGTGCCAAGAATAAGTTCCATAAAACAAATTGTTTAAAACGAAAGCAAAATAATGAGTTACTAGATTTAGAAGATTCCGACTAAAATAATTCTGACTTTGTTAAAAGTAAGATTATAATTTTTGAGTTTAGTAATGAAATAAGAGTATAAATGTGTTTGTTATATGGTAATGAATTTTCTTCCTTGTGTGTTTTCTTTTAAGTTTTGTATTTTTCATACAAAGAAATGTTGCTAAAAAATAAAAAAAATTAATAACTTAATTTAATAAGAAGTATGTAATTAAAATAATTTTAAATATGTTTAAAATAAAATTTATCAATTTATTAATTCAGTTTTAGAATACAACTACAAATGTTTCTTTTTATGTTGATGTCAATGTTTATTAATTAATTTCTTTAGCTCATATTTTTTTCATGTTTTATACTTTTAATTGTATTTAATTAAACCATAAATTTAAATAAAATTTCTAATCTCAACAATTTATAAAGTGTAAACAAGTACAATTGTTTTAAAAACATTTAAGTTAATTAATTTTAGTAATTCAGAAGTAGTTAAATTGTTATATTGAATTTGCCTCTAATTTTTTCTTCAAATGTAATAATAATTATAATTCTGCGGGATTCAACAATCAGGGGTATGGCATCACCAAAAAAAAATAAGTTATAAAAAAATCGTTATCACTAGATGGCACTTTGTAAAAAAATGGTCAATTACCTTTTTTTATTTAAATTTAAATAATAACAAACAACAAAGGAAAAAATAGAAGCAAATATTTCAAATTTTGTTTTTCCTAATTTTGAGCAGTTTTCAGCAGTTTTTGAGTTTTTAAATATAGGCTCAGCTGATAATAAACTGATACTAAATAGTTGCTCAGGTAATACTAAATTTCAGTGCCATCTATCGGTAAGTAGTGTAAGTTTTGATTTCCTATCTCTATAATTAATAGGCTCTGTCAATAACTACCTACGCACAGTGGTTTGAAACAAAAAAAAGTGGTAATAAATCTGTATCTTCTAAACTATAAGTGAGATAATTGTTAAGGAGGACCCAGGCTTTCTGAATTCTGGATTCATGGTTACCCTGTATTATCACAGGGTGACTTATTGGCCGTTAAAGTAGAACACCTCAAAAGTAAAATAGTTTTGTACCGTGTAGCTCTTTCAATTATTGCCCAATATGGTTGATTTTTTATATTTTGGAATGAGATTAGAGAAACGAAGAAAAAACATGCGTACTTTGCTATAATAACTGTTATTGGTTAATTGGTTAATTCATTTCAAAAATAAAAAAAATCATTTTTCTCTTCGACTTTTTTAAGTTTTTGGCCTATTGTGAATTCGATATTATAACGATAATTTTTTTAAAAAATACTGGCATATAGGCAACAGTGAAAAAATTGCATTTTTTTATCAAAAAGATACTATCAATTTTTCACTTTTTACTGAGAAGTTATTTAATAAAAGTTAATGTTTTATTATATATTCGTAGAGAATGGGGTTCTAAGATGCTTTTAATCCAAATTTGAAGGTGGTACAACATTCACCCTACGTACAGCATAGACCGAAATTGGTCTAATTTTTATGAGAATTTTTGAGGTTTCGATCATATAACAAAAAAGTCACGCCGATTTTGCTACGTTCTGAAATATAGTTATATAGCGCCATATATTGCGTTTAGATTTCAAAAATAAAAAGTAGCGCGAATTCATAAAGGAATCCAAAAAACATGATTTTATAAAAAATGGCAAATTTCCATACACCATAATTTTTATTGCAAAAAAAGGATAGTTCGGTTTATTTTTTTAAATTATTTTAATTGTTTTACATGAACAATTAAATAGTCTTTATTGCTGCAAAAAATCATTCACGTACCTTTGATAGTTTTGAAAATATTAAAAGTCAACTTTCAAAGATGATTTTTTAAAAAATACACTTTTTAGTTTTTTCGTAGATTTTTCCCAGAAGTGTTTAAGGTTTTTTTGAATGTTTCTTAAAAATTAACAGCACAATAAACTAGACATGTTTTCCTTTTCATTGATGTATTAAACGTATATAAAAAGTATTGATAACAGGTAAAATTATTGCATTTAAAACACACACCTCAGGTCAAAAAATATAACCACATGCAAATATTGTGCAAAGGGTTTTCACAGTTTCATTTCTTAAACTGTTGCCTATATGTCAGTATTTTTAGAAAATTATCGTTATAATATCGAATTCACAATCGGCCAAAAACTTTAAAAAGTCGAAGAGAAAAATGAATTTTTTTTTAATTTTGAAATGAATTAACTTAAAACCAATAATAGTTATTATAGCAAAGTAAGCATGTTTTTTCTTCGTTTCTCCAAGCTCATTCCAAAATATAACCAACCATATTTGGCAATAATTGAAAGAGCTAGACGCTCCAAAAGCTATTTTACTTTTGAATTGGTCTACTTTGACGCCCAATAAGTCACCCTGTGATAACACAGGGTAACCACGAATCCAAAATTCAGAAATCCTGGGTCCTCCTTAACAATTATCTCATACATACTGATGCAATCGAACTTATAGTTTAGAAGATACAGATTTATTACCGCTTTTTTTTTTTTTGTTTCAAACCACTGTGCTACGTTTGGTTAAGTACACGATACATACGCGTATATTATTAAAAACCACAAAATTATGAATACTTCTAAAAAATTAAATGGAAGCAGCTTTTACGTAAAAAGCGTAATTACTTCTGAAAATATAAAAGGTAACTCATTCCACAAAAAAACATTAACTACTTCTTTAAAATTAAATGGAAATACTTGGTTTTTTAATTATTATGACTATTTACAATGTATTTAGAGAGAATTGGTTCTTAGTTTTTTAAAGGAAATGATTTCAATTTTTATTAAAGATTTATTTCTTTTTTTAACAAACGAAGAACTTCTTAAAAAAATTAAGTAACTACTTAGTTCTTATTAAAATAAAAAAAAATAATCCTTGAGAATCGATTGCTTTTAGTCTTACGCCTTGTTAAAAAAATCGAGTTGATAATCAAGTTGGGAAATGATTCCACCAAAAATACTCGATTCCCAACTCGATTCCCTGTTTTGAAAATTTTTCTCTTCGAATCCACAATTCGGTTGGTTCTGCAGAAACTCGACTTTAAGGTCATATTTGACCACTTTCGAATATTGAAATTTTTTAAATAAAGGTTATAGGTAACACCAATTTTCTTGTATATTCACTAAATAAATGGATGGTTCTACTGCATAGAATTACTAAACTGATACTAATTTTAAAATTGATTGGAGATACCAATAATTTGTTAAAAGGATTGTTTTTTAGTTCATTTTCCCTATTTTTAATACCTTGTAAAATATTTTTGGTGTATTATTCAATTATATGTAACTCCAAATAAAATAACGTCCTGGCAAATTTATTTTAATGGTTTTAATCGAATTTCAACCAATCTTTTTTCTGGGTTTATATAATCTTTTAAATATTTGGTTAAAAGCCAACTAATGTTTGGATCCGAAATTCGAATGGGTTAATGGGAATGGTGTCAAAATTTTCTATAAAATGATAAAAGAAGAGAAAATCTAAAATATAGCCCATAAGGGCGATAGGCCCAAATATGGACCGATCCTATCTAGAATCAATAGGGTTTGTCCTTGGTACCATGTGAGTGAGCGAACCAAATTTCATTGAAAAATCTTCGTATCCGCGACCTACATCGTGTAAACAAGCCAATTTTGGAGGGACCTTCTATGGGCACTAGGTCTAAACATGGGCCGATTTTAACCAAATTCAATAGGCTTCGTCCTTGGGCCGAAAGAGGTCTGTATACAAATTTGATTGCAATATCTTCGTATTTGCGACCTGTAGAGTGCGCCCAAGAATGCATGGATAGACAGACTGATGGACATCGTTGAATCGAAGTAAAAAGTGATTCTGAGTCGATTGGTATACTATTAGCTGAGTCTAGCTCCAATATTTTTTGAAGTTACAAACATCAGCACAAACTTATTATACCCTCTCCACGTAGTGGTGTAGGGTATAATGAGAACGTCTAATTGTATCGTACTGTATCAAATTGTATACAGTTTGATAAAAATTTACAATTGCATCCTAATTTTTTTCTCATCCAATCTCATAAAATTATGTAATTAGATACGTCTCCAAAAAAGTCCCTAAGATATGCGGTATGTACATAAGTTAAAAACGTTTTCAAAGTTTTCGGGAGACCTAGGAAGAGTTGATAATCCCCAAACTAACCAAATGTCTCCAGACTAAACTGTGGATCGAAAAAATGTCCCCGCACTATGCGGTCTGCATACACTCACAGAACAGAATCATTGTGATAACCGAATTTGTTGCCAACCGAATTTTGGTAGTCAAATGTACTATCACATTATTCGGTTGCAGCTATCGACATTTACAGGTATACCTACTATGATTGTAGAATATAAAAAGTTGTTACAACCGAATGGCTTTAGTGCTGCCCGATTGAATTTAACATTCAGTAGATCCAACAGAATTTCTTTAAAAATCCCAATCGAATTTAATAAATCACCATTTCCATTATTTAAAAATTTTTTTTATTAAGTAATTGTTAGAATATAACAAAAATAGATATATGTATATTCATATATTTGTTTTTTTTTAAATTTTTAAATTTTCACAAAAAATATTTTTTAACCCCTTTTGATTTGGCCATACACTACTTGTTGGACATTTTTGGACTCCGCAGTGCAAGGTTAATGATTTTATGAGCGACGCTTTAGGTATAAAAGACAATATAAAGTCCAACGGAAAATTCTAAGTTATATTTTTCATCAAAAACTTTAATATTTGATACGTATTTGAAATCCAACAATGATGGGTTAGTAATGCCTAAAAAATTTTATACTAAATAACATATAAAATCAACAATTGAAATTTCCGCACTCTATTTGAATTGTATGAAACTTGCTATAACTTGGAATACTTTGTATAGCTAAAATTGGTGTTCAATTTGGGGAAAATTATCAAATTTGCTGTAGACTTTCCGTACATATATTTAATCCTTTAATTCCTAGTGGAACATAGGGCCGTACATATTTGGGTCTAACTTTTGTATTATTTTTGCTATGTGACTGGTTAATATATCACTTTAAAGCTTCTGAAAGCGTGCCTGAAGTTGGTCTGCAACTCATTCTTTAATTTGATAATTTCTGATTTATTAAAAAAAATTTAAATTTTTGAGAATTTTTCTACAATTAATTAATTGTTTCTATCCTTTTATAATTGAAGCCATGATTGAGCCACGTAAATAGTTACTATTTTGAAATGAACTTTAACCATTTATCGTTATCAAAGGTCTAAAGCCATTTTATCTTAATACGCGGTTCGGGATACTTTATCGTAGCCTTTTAATATTTTTGTATTAGTTCTTAGTTTTTTATCAATGACACTGTCAAATATCAGTTTGGTACTCCTTTTTGTTCCTGAGTTATAGTATAGTATTAAATAAAAAACAAACAGTTCGATTTTTCAGCATTTGTATGAAATAAGACCCAATAAGAGTGTCAGTATAAGATTTCGTAAAGGCTAAAATAAAGTAATGAGGAACAACATAAGCGTGTTCGTTTACTTACTACAAGTTAATACTTTTACTACAGCAGCAAAATGTCAATATAAAAAATAAACATAACTTTCCAATTGTAGTAAAAGTAGTAAGAATTTCGACTAATCGAACACACCGCATATATTTTTTCAGAAATTTTTAAGAATCCATTTTTCGATATACATATGACGATTTAAATCGCGGATTTCATTAAATTAAACTTTGAAAATTTTACGAAAAACGTCGCCGGAGTCTGAAAAGTCCTCAAAATTTGATTAAGATGATTACAAGGATTTAACTCAGAGATTACTTTTTAACAACAATACAAAAAGTTAATATTTCCTGAAAAGTTTTGAAATTATTTTCATTATTTTTATATTCACTTTATTTATTAGAAGCTGATTTTTTATATTTCAGTTATAAATTTTAACTAAAAACTTCTAATATTTAAAAAATTCTTGTTTTTTCGGAATGTTTCGCAGACCTCCTAGGATGCGATTAGGGACGCTCAGGGGTTCGTGATCAACTTTGTATAATTAAATTTTCATATCGGTTTTGGTATAGCTGTGGGAGTCAGATGTCGTTATTAACAAAAACAATTACTGGACAATTTTGCTTTGACGCTACACCAACATTCCGTATTTTAAAGTTAAAACACTTTGCAGGTTGGGAGGAAGTGCAGGATCTAACGCTAGGCAATTACTCGCAGGCAATCAAAAATTGAGTATTTCAAAAGAAATTATTTCAGGAACATAACTATATACTCTACGATATCAACAGCATTTCAGGATTTCCGAAAGCCAGAGTGGAATAAGTTCAATACGATCCTTTGGAAAGACCTAAAAAGAACTCCACCATATCTTTCCGAATGAAATTTGGAGAATTTCAAGTGAAATTAATTGTGAATTCTATTTGGAATTTGTCAAATTTGATCTTAAATCTGAACAAAAATAACGGTAATTAATTGTTTTCTTACAATATTGAGAAAATTTTAAGAGAAATTTCGATTTTTTATTTTGAAATGAGAAAATTCTAAAATATAGTAGCATTTACCACTTCAAATTTAGAAAATTCCATTAGAAGTTCAATTCTGCAATTTTAATGAAAAAAATTCAAAATAAAATTTAGTCTTTTTCCCAAAAGCACCGTAAGTGGTTTTTCACGTGTAAAAATTTTACTCGAACTTTAATTTTACTCAAATTTTAATTTAAATTATAAAAATGGACAATTTTTCAATTTTATATCAAAGACACAATCACAATATACAAAAAATGTGATTTTTCCCCAAGAAAAATAATAGTCTTGTACATTAAATTTGCGTGAAAACAATCTCTACTCAGTTTTCAAATGAAATTCATTGTCGTGGAAAATTATAATTTTTTTATATGGAGGAGTATAACAATTTTTTGACGTCAAATCCGAACAACTTACGGTGCTTTACTATCAAACAGTATTTTACTTTTAAAGTCGACTTTATATTTAAACGGCTTTGTTCATTTTGTGTATGAAATTCTAAAGAAATATTTACATTTTCAAATATTTTAATTGGTTGAAAAAAAAATTAACCAATCAGAATGCTCCAAAAATAAACTAGGTCAAAGAATGCTGCCACCCAAAATTTTAACTAAGGTCAACAAAAATATACATTTGGAAAATTTAAATAGTAAGGGCGTTTATTTTTATTTAAAAAATTTTCAATTAAAATTGGAATTTTGTATTAAAATTTTAAAATGAAATTTCTGAAAATCTAATTTGAAATTTAGATCTTTTAACTACATTTCTCCACAAACTTAAATTTTTTATAATCCAAATTATCATTTTTTTAATGAATTTGTTAATGAAAATAAGGAAAAAATTTTATATTTCATATTATTATTCATAACAAATTTGTATTTCTTTCACTTTATCCTTTTTTCTCCTCTTTTTTCTCTCCTTTTTCCCTCTTTTTCCTTTTTTCTCTTCTTTTTCCCTCTTTTTCCTTTTTTTTTTGTCGATTTCGCTGAGGGGGGGGGGGGGGGGGAATTTCCCTTTTATAATTGAAGCCTATTCCCCCCCCCCTTGATTTCACAAATTAATAAAATACGAAAATTGAAAGACAAACATATATGTATTAAAGAAAAGATTACGAGGACCTTTCCTTGTATATAAACTCTAAAATTTTAAAACCTTTTCCTACAGAGAATGCCTTAGGTTCTGAGAATTTTTTCCTAACGAAAAATATACGAAATTAAATTTTGATGGGTTTTTTGCATAAAAATAACCTCTAAGTTTAAAACGAAGGGAACTCCACAAACATAAAATATGTATTAACCAAGCTACTAAAGAACAAAAAGAAAAATTAATTATTAAGTCTACAAATTGGTTTTTTTATTTAAAGTACCTTCAATATACGAAACAATCTGGCGTACATTACCGATAACAGCAAAGCTAGTCTAAAGTCTCTAATTGTAAAATCAGTTAAAAATTTTTTCCAGGACTCACAGGATAACGCCAGGATATGTTTTACAAATATCTCTCTAATTCCAAAACCAGCCAAAAGATTTTTTTTAAATTAAACACAAATTTTATACTTTGAGGTAGTAGCAAGCAGAACTAATTTCGTCAAAATTTATTGATGTTTAGTGCCAAATTCGCCAAATTTCGTAATTTTCAAAAAGCGAAAATCGCCATAACTTTTGAAATAACAACAATTGATCAACAATTTTCAGTACGTAATTTTATTTTATTGACAGTATTATTTACAGCAAAAACCGAAATTATTTGACCACTGGGTTTCAAGATGCGTATTCAACCTTTGTTGTGCTATATCGCCTAAATAAAGCGATAAATTAAAATTTTAATATTTCTTCCATGGTAGATTTTCAACGCCAAATATATGGTTTAAATACTATTGTAATCAGAAGAAAGAGCATTAGAGGGTTAAATATAAGATATTTTTATATTCTCTGACACACTATCAACCTTTGAGTCGCAATAGTGTGTGAATTAGACCGAATCTCGAAAAACTGAATGTAAAATCGATAACAAAAAAACCTTGGTTATCTACACAGAAAAAACAGTAGGCACTAACAATGGGAATTTGTAGAAGCAATCACATTTGCTTTTAAATTGAAATTTTATTTCCAAAAATTTTTTTGTTTGAAATATTTGTTACCCGTTTTTAAATTGCTGTCTTTCATATAAAAATTGTTTAAAAATAAAAATTCAAAGTTACAAAAATAAAAAGAAATTTTATTTTGGATTTACAAATTTTTTTGTTGGTGCCTTTTTAAAAAGTTTTTTTTGTATTTACAAATTTGGTATGAGAAAGGTGTTTAAAAATTTAATTAGAATTTTGTAAATTCTTTCTGTGTAGTATCTGCAAATTCTCAATTAAATCTAAAAGCATGTATTTCAAAACGACTGAAATTGTTTGGAAATATTTGGAATTTCCCGTATAATTGCTTCAATAAAAACCAAACTTTAAAGATCCATTTTACTAAATAGACTTACAGCAGCAATATGAATGACAAAGAGTGTTGTGAGGGATTTAATGCTTTCGATGATGGCAGTAATGATTCCATTTTGTTGTGATTCCATGCTGTATGTAGGAATTTATACGATAAACATTAATACAGCCATACACATAAACCTGCAATGGATGGCGACAAAGATGATGATGCTGGTAAAGATGACTGCATTGTCGCACGTAAAATAGCTTATCACGTGCCACAACATCAAAGCCCTGGCTTTATAAGTCAAAAATAATGACAATATAGGAACAACACGTATTTAAGTATGTTATTTTACAGTTTACAATTTTAAACTGTAGCATAAGTGGCGTAAAAGTAAACATACAAGCATACTAAGAGTACAAAGTTTTGCTCCCACCCTCACTTTTCTTGGTTAGTACCTTCCATTTGATATATAGATACTAAATCTAAAGGTTTTTGTGATACGAAAATAAAAAATACAAAAGACTTTTATAGTTTTACAACACAAGCATTAATAGTTCATGGTAGATAAGTGAACAAATTGATAAGTAAACTAAACATCAAACCAAAAGCTATGCCCCATATTTTATGAAGCACTTGGGTGACGTGAATTTTATATAAAAATTGTTTATCGTACAAAAAATACACCCTTAAAACTAAAACAAAAATTTAAGATTTTAAAGGTTTCTTTTTTTATAAAAAAATCTTTTAAGAATCTGTGATTTTTCTATTGTTAGTCCTAAGATTAACTGTGATTTTTTTTATAGTTTATCCTAATCAGACCTGTGCTTAGTCAAATATTTTGTAATTAATTCCACATGAAATTATATATAATTTTAAATTTTCAATTCAAATTAAAAAAATGTAAATGAAATTTTTAAATAAATTCAACTACAGTTACAAATCCTTGTAAGTGAAAATTTTCAGTTACAAATTACATGTAATTGTAATTGAAAAAAGTCCATGGCAATCACATTTTTTTGGTAAAACTAATAAAGACAAAAAGTGCAATTAAGGGATCAACCCAACATGACGTATTTTGGTTATGTTTGCCATGCTATATCCCGCCTATCCCAATAACTTTTTTTTGTGAAAAATTTAAACAGAAACATTTCCTAGATTAGATTAGATACGAAGGCACTACGCACCGCGACCAACATAGATCTTTTGTGCTGCCTAGGTTTCCCTAGATATTCAGGCTACCAATCAAGGCAATAATCCCGTTAGGAGAATTTCCCTAAACGTCCGAAGATGAGACGAAACGGTCACCCAGAAATCTGAGTCTCCTGTCACCCAGTCTCGGACAGTCGCAGAGAATATGCTCCGATGTCTCACTTTCCAGCTCACAAAACCTGCAAACATCAGCGTCTGATCGACTCTGTTTATGAAGCTGGTACCTGAGCCCACAGTGCCCAGTTAAGTATCCCGTCAGGGTCCTAAGTTTACCCCTGTCGAGTGGCAATAGTCGCCTTGATACTCCGCTGGACAAGGAAATAAATCTTTTGGCCAGTAGAAGTTTCCCAATGCTTAGCAAACTCAGTCTCTCTCCACTGCCTGAGTTTTTCCCTAGCGTACCCCCTAGGTATCCCAAAGAATGGTTCCGGGCCGATGAAGGGTCGACGGGCTCCACAATCGGCTAGCTCCACATTTATTCAACATATTTATGCACGATTTTCTTACATTACACCGAACTCTGTAGGTATGTTATACGCTGATGATTCCCTTCTCTACTCATATAACGAATCTCCTGAAGAGGCTTTAAGGCAAGTCTCTAATCATCTGGGAACAGTTAAAGATTTTTATGACAATTGGGGAATCAAAATTAATATATTTAAATGTGAAATTTTCTTGTTCCTGAGAGTAAAGGGCTTAAACTTTTCCTATATGGTACTGAGATTCCCTTCAGGAATGATATTAAATATCTTGGAGTTCATTTCAACAATCTCCTAAAGTATAGCAAACACGCCACACAGTGGGTGGTTTTGGACAAAAATGGAAATAATTCATGATTTTATAAACGATTTGTTCGATTGGTGGAAATTAAGGATTTGTATTTCAGTTTAAATTTAAAATTTGGGGTCTATAGCCCTATTAGGAGGGAAACCAGGCACCGCAGGTATTAAAAAATTAAAAATTATCCAGAATTTTTCATTTTATCCCGATTTAAAAAAATCAGTTGAATATACTAATCGAGTTATACAAAAAAGTTGGCGACATGCCTAGTTTATCTCTTATAGTTTACGAAATATCCGATTTAGAAAATTAAAATTTGTCATTTTTTACCTACCTTGGTTTAGTATTTTTCAAATATAAGATTAAAATTTCTCCCGATTTTTTGAAATATTTTTTATAATTTACCAGCAAATTAGTAAATATTCTACAGAAAGAATTTTAAAAGAATTTGTTTTAATTAAAAAGTTATTTGCATTTAAAATTAAAATTCTGAAAAAATCATATTTTTGACATTTTTTAGCTAAAAAAGTATTTTCATTCTTTTTTATTTATAGAAAAAAATTGTTAAGTAACATCCACATTAGTTATACTTTTTTCGAAGGCTACTTCATGTGCAATATTGTTACATAAAAAACGTTCGAAAATTTAAATTACTGTGGGCTCCAGGCCCTTCCGAAATATACCTATTTTTTTACAAATTTCTATTTTATGCCATATTTACTGCAAACGCATAGCAAGAATCAAAAATTTTAAGAAACTTTTGTGTGGTCCAATATGTTTTTAATAATTGTGTAAAGGGAATCCTGCGCCTCATAACTGGTAGGACAAATATTCTAAAAAAAACTAATTTTTGGGGATTTTCAGAAGTTTTTTGGGAATTGTGGGATTCCTTTCGAAATTTTCCAAAAAATTTTAGTTTTTTGTATTAAGCAGTACAGTTTCGAAATTTCAATAAAAATATTAATTAATAGAGTTTTTATTGCATAATTAAATATTTATATTATGGGCAATAAGTCAACAGAACAATATCTATAAATTTTTTGCAAAATGTATCTAATGAATTTTACAATTGTTGAAAATTTTATTAGTTTTTGAAATCAATTCCCTACACACTGATGTATAATATGTTTACCTCGCCCTTTCCTACTTAATGAATTAGGAAAACTACATTAACTACTATTACATTCATTATAAGTAGGTAACACATTAGCACAGGTAATATATTGCACAATATTTAATATTTAAATTTTCAGAAAAGGTTACATATTATATATCTATGGGTATTTATTTATTTAATTCCTATTAATTGTGGTTTAAAAATCCTCTAAAAAAATAATAGATAGCTTTTCTAGTTCAACCAACGAGCATAGAATCTCAAAAGGATGCATGTTTCTCTTTCTCTGTTAACTGGCTCTGGCCGACATTTGAAGAAATTTTGTTAGAAGTTGCTAGGTCGAGTTTTATTGTTAAATTTTAATAAATATTAAAAATTGTATGCATACTAATATGAAGAAAATTTAATAAAAAAAACTAAACCAGTAAGATGGAATTTAACTTCTTCAAATCTCAGCAGAGCCAGCGAGAGAGCGCTTAACAGTACGTGAGCGTCTTACATTGAGCATGGTTCAACCAATTATTAAATGAAAAATTTTAATAAAAATGTGCTGCTCAAGCATTTTTATTTACAAAAAGGAATACATACCCTACGGGGAATGAGGAGTCAATTGCCCTCCAAGGACCTATCCCGTGACCGGTCAACCGAAGGCATATTACTAAATTAGTACAAATATGAACAAAAGAAAATGAATTAATTTTCTAAATATTTTCTGATCCGTTATTTTCACTGTTGCTTTTAAAAAAACTTGACCGATACCGAAATAAAAACAAAATTCGCGGCATATTTTTAAAAATATTTTTTATTTATTTTACTCTTTTATTTATTTTTAACTTTATTTTTTCACGATTTGCTTATTTTAGCTCTTATTTTAATAATCTATAATGTTTTGCTAAGAAATTTTAAGTTTTGTATTTTCAACATTTTTTTAATGTTAAAGCTATTTAGTTTTAACAATTGGTATTTCATTTAACTTTTCTTTGTAACTTAAGGGGAATTTTTTAAATTTTTATTTATATTATCAGAGGTTTTGAGGTAATTTTCTAATTTTTAATTTATTTTTTAATTTAATTTTAGCCAACGAAAAAAACAAGTCAACTGCCATTAAGGGACCTATCCCATGACCGGTCAATCGGGGGCATATTCAAGGCACTTCCACCATATTTGTGTGTGTGTTAATGTTGTTTTCTTTTCTATTTTTTTCTTTGCCATGTTTTTTTATTTGCTGTGTGTGTCTTTGTTTTTCATTCTCTTTTTTATTTGAACAGAAACGAAAAACATAACTTAACCATTAGCCAGCCATCACGCATAAGCAACGTTAGCTCAGACGGTAGAGCGTTTGCCTTACACGCAGGAGGTTGTGTTATCGAGCCCTACTTCGACGCCAAGTAGATTATTTTTAATTCTTAATTTTTTATTAGTTTATTTGAAAAGCTATTTTTAGACACACCACCTTACTGCCACAATGTGTCTAAACTGTGGCAATTGGTCATTTCCAATGACAACGCCATGTTAAAGTGATATGTCTCTTTCAAACAAAAAGACCGATCAGCGACCGGTCTCCGCCCCCTTGGGACCTATCCTGCGTGTCATCTGGGACCGCTCCCTTTCCCCGTAGGGTAGTTTATTAAATTTGGAAAAGACTTTAATATTAAACAACAGCTTCAATTTATTTACATATTTATCTCTTTAAAACATTTAAACAAACGTCTTCAAAAAATTGTCGGTAATTTTATGTAATTGTAACATTACAGATAAGCTTTTTAAATTTTTAAACTAATTGTTGTTAATAATACACATATTTTTCTGAATGAATGAAATGAGCGACTGAACTAAAAAAGCAATTAGTTGTGAACTAGCTCTTCGGTTAAAATTAGTGAATAGTTCAATTGAACTAGATGAACCGAACTGATGATATAACTGCTGATATAAATAATTTGCCCAAATTTACATGAAAAAAAGTCTGGGCTGCTTCATGTAAGAACAAGAAGAATATTACTGCCTCATGAAAGCTCTAAAATCGCGCGGGATCCCAATGTTGACTACGCGAACACAGCTATTGACTGACCAGCAACATTGTACTTGTTTATTATCAATTATACCACGTGATTGAAGTATACAACATGATATGATTATAACGCCTCCGAAAAATGTTAAAAAACCTTTTTGCAAGCTAACACGATTTCTACTATGCATACTACAATATACAAAATGCAAGTGTATTCTAGTACATGTACTCATATGTGTTAAAGTATTACAACAGTGTAACGTGACACAGCATCGTATTTATACCCAGCAAAAAGAGGAACAATCCCTTTTTTATCCATGATATTTTTTAAAGGGTTGAATTTATAGAGATTTACGCACAAGTATACTTTTTCGCTGGACAGTTTTGATAGATTCAGCAATATCGGACCTATTGCATGACACGAAATTTGGAATGATACAAGGTTATAATTCCAATATAGATGTGAAGCAAATTTAACATTTTCGATAATTAACTAACATATGATTGTAAACATAAAAAATGTTCAGCTTTTCATAAGCATAAATCTCAATATGTTTTTTTGTAGTTTTTTATTTTATAATTTTCTTATTTTGGATGAAGATTTAGTAATCATTTATTTGTACATTTTTTTGCTGGGCACATATGAATATGTTAGATCCCTGCATATGAACGCATGTTAGAACTTTTTGTCTGAAAAATATACAAAATAAAGTTTAGCAATTTAATATTCTAAAACAACTGCAGTCAAAGTAAGGTACTGAAAAAATATAATACTGTTTTGTTAACATAAAGTTCTACGATACATAGTAAATTCACACTAAATTATGAAAAATATGAAAAAATATGTATCTGAAAAATTTTCTTTTTTAAATCATAGAGTACAACCAAAATAATCAGCATACATACTCTTTTTCAAACAACATTAAATTCTATAAAAGCACTATTGGCCTTGTTTGAGCTGCTGCTGCACGTATTTTTGTATGGATCACTGTTTTAGGATGGCCAAAAATACAAAAGCGATTTGAAATATCGTCAAAATATTGTTAAAAATCGTCAAAACTTTAATAATCAAATATTTTTATTATTATAACCCTAAAATCATAATATAAGATTTAAAAAATCAACAGGTTTTCGATGTCAGCTGTAATTTAAGAAAAATTCTAAAACTTTAGTTTTTAATTTGATTGTTTGAAGTGAAGGACACTTTCAATGTAAATTGATTTTGTAACAAAAAGAATTTCTATAGAAACAACGCAATACTTCATCGAAGTATTTTAGAAAATAATCCTTTAGTAGTCGTATCTCCAAATTTCAAACAATTTTATGTAAGTATTGAAAATTTACCATATACTGAAATTAATTGTTCGAAAGAAAAAGTTGACTTAAAAAAATGTTCGTATCGAAAAAACTTTAGATTTTAATCTACTTAGTCTAGGGATATTTCACAGGTACCTACGACAGAACAGAGGTACAAGCCAGCCGAATTTAGCCGGTCAGCCGACACCTTTGCCAAGCCGATTCAGCCGCCGACAATATTCGGCTAAGCCAATTTTCGGCTAAATCAGATAGAAAAATGCAAAAATATTAATTTTTTAAAAATTTATAAAATTTAATTAAATAAACATAATTATTTGAAAAGTAAAATTTTCTTTATTTGAGATATCGTTCACTCAAAATAGTTTGTAGTTTAAATTAACTGAAAATGTAATTTAAAATAAATGAAAAATCACTTGAAAACCGGTCTACTGACTTTTCATTTAAATCAAAAGAACTTTTCATTTATTTTTAAACGTTAATAAATAAACTACAAAATCCTTAAAAAATAATGATTTTTCATTTATTTCGTTTTTTTAAATTTCAAAAAATTAACTACAAAATCCGTAAGAATAAACGATATTTAGTTTATTTAATTTTTTTAACTGACCTAGAAATCGAAAAGGAATTCTTTTTTTAACAAAACATTTTAAATGAAAATATTAACTGTAACAGAAAATCCGTATTTATATGTAATTTATTTTTTAAATAAACGACAAAAACAGTTAAAAAATATATTTCTTTGTATTTTAACTGAATAATCATTTAAAAACAAATGTACGGATAAATTTTTAAATAAACTACAGTCAGTTACTGTAATAATATTTTCAGTGTTGATTTTTAAAATGTTTTGCATCAAACTGGTGGTAGCACAACCAGACGGTTTTGTTGATACTACAATTCTACAGGTTTCCGCATTATGAGGACTGCGTTCGAAAAAAATGTCCATCACAAAATCCAAAAAAAACTGATGAAACAGTCATTCAATTTTTTAAAATAAAAGCTGTTTTATAACCGTCTTTTTTAAGATTAAGAATATTGTAAAACAATTAGAAATTTATTAATTCAGTTCGAGGCCAATTTCCTTATTATGAATTAACATAATAAGTACTTTTTTCAAAAACTGCTATTTTTCTTCATCAGGATATTCTCCTAACAAATACTTCACAGAGTTTTTGCTTTCAAAAACCTCTAACACTTTCAGGAATGAAAAGACGATCGTTTCTAACACTATATACAAATTTTTTTATTTTACAAAATTTTTTAATTTTTCTGATGCCTTTCCATCAACGCTTTTATGGTATTATTAAATACCTTTCGAGCTGCTAAATACCACTTTCCGCGGAAATCTTTGACATCATTGGCGGCTTTTTTTTTGTTATCTTAGTTTCTCTTTTAACGAAGCCCAGAATTAACTCTTCAAATCTCTGTTAATTAATTCGTAACAACAGAAATCGAACGAAAACAAATATGAATTAACTCCATTCAATAAATAGTCTTTTGTGAATTAATTCATTGAATTTTTCATTCACAATTCAAAACTGATTAAAAGAATTAATTCTTCAAAGCTCTGAGTGAGGTAAAGCTATGAATAGTCGAATTTCATTTCCATTTTGGTCTACTTGTCTTAGTTTAATAGATATGTACCATTTTAAAATATCGGGAGCGAAAGAAATGGCGCCATCTTTAAAACTTCGGAAACATTGGTGAAAATTAACACTCAAAATTAGTTAAAGTAATGCGGCTTTTTAGTATAGTGTTAAATGAAGATAACTAAAATCTTTGCTTAAATCAGTGTCAACTAAAAATTTGTTAAAAATTAGTCAAATCGATTTGAAACCGGTTTGACAGATTTTTTTACTGACGTATAATTTTAAGTGTACCTATAAAAAAATACATAGTTGACTTCGATATTTTTGCAGTTGCTTTTTTGCGTGTATGTATCCGTTGAAATTCTGGGAAAATGTACCTTTTAGCCGACGTTAGCCGGTTAGCCGCCGCCAGTCGACAATATTTTTTAAGCCAGCCGCCGCCGACGCGTTTGCGGCTTAACTCTAAAAATCAATCGCTGCCGACCATTTTAGCCATTAGCCACCGACAGAATGGACCGGCTTGTATCTCTGCTACAGAATTTACATGGAAAAAGAGTCCGATATGAGACATACATTCCTTCGAAAAACAAGTTACATTTATTAGAGATTTAGGAAAAACTATTTTAAATAAAAATAATTACCAGGTTCTGTATTAGTTTTCCTAAAAAAACCATCAGATTCTAATATGACTACCTCAAATAAAAATTTTGTGATAAATATTTATAAATAACCTAAATAAATTTTCAGATTTATTGATTTAGATAATGGAAAAATACCGTATTTTTGAACAACTGTTGCTATATTTCCTATTGAAAAAAATTGTCATTTTGAAGAGGAAAATCGTCAAATCGTCATTTGGCTATTTTCGATAGTAAAAATCGTCAAAATAAAGATAAATCGTCAAAACTGGCAACATTGTATATAAGTAGTAAGTACACAAATTCTAAAGTTGTCTTAAGCTTGTTTTTTCTTTAATTCTTTTAATAAACTATTTATTTTATATATAAAACTGGTACCATTCATCCTCATATTACTAAAATCCGTCATACTTTAGGACAAAAACTAATATCACCATATTTCTAAAACTTTAAACAAAATAATAAATACAAATATGATGCATTCCACATCAAAAACATTGCTTAAAATTATAAAGTAGCTGAAGTTAAGGGTACACACAGGAAAAACAATTCCCAACCGAATTGCTAAGCATATTTTGGTTGCTAAAACCAATAAATTCGGTTGGTGAAACCATATTGGAATGTTGTTCCTAGCTATTTTGTGTATTGCAACTAAAATTCAGTTATATAAACTGAATTTTGTTGTGATAACCAATATTCAGTTAATACAATATAATACAATTTGAAAAATATCCTAAATTTGCAAATATCTCAAGAAACCCATCTTTAATTTTCTTTAAATTATTGAAGCAGGTAACCTAATATCTCAGCTACAGACTGTGAATACTTCTAATTGGAACGCCAATGGGTTCCAAAGAAAAACTATATTTTTTAACAAAGTTTTTTGAATTTTATTCAAATATATATACAATATATATATTCAATATATTCCCCAGCAAAAATGTGGAAGCAGTAAAAAAGTTTACTGCTTCCTTACTGCTACTTTTATTGCTGCTAAAAATGTATAGCTTCGCAAATAGCAGTAATGAAAGACCAAAATTGATTAATTATTTACATCGCTTTTTGGGGTGCTTTTCAAAAAGGCATGAAATGAGCAATACATATTGATTGCTTAAATATTTTTGAGATTCTTTTATCAACATTATTTAAAATGCTGAGAAAAGTTGTTTTAATGAAATTGACAAATTTTAAAATGCATTTAATTTTTAAAGAAAATTATTTTAAAATTTCTATACCCTTTTAAAAAAGATTAGATCTGATCATATCACAGTAGATCTGATTGAACCAGATCTAATTAGATCTCAAAATGAAGGACAAATTTGAGGTCTAATTAGATATGAATAAATCTAGGCAGATCTGGCGCATTATATATAAGCAGATCCTATTTTATTTGGACTTATAATGTTTTATCGATAAAACAGAAACTTTAAACTAAACTTAAAAAAAAAAAATAGATCTGTAAAATCATCTTTTTACCACGTAATTCTTTCAACAAAATTTTTATATGCACTCAAAATAATGTCTGTTGGCTGGACAGAAAAATTTGTTACATTAAAAAAATTATTCCTATTTTTTTGGCTCAAAATAAAATTTGTTGAATTTAAATTTTTTTGTAAATTTTAACAAATCTAAATTTAAGTAAAAAATCAGTAAAAGTCATAAAATTTTTTAAAATTTAGGGGCTCGGGACATTCCCTGGAGCTAATCCTAATATAAGTGCATGTAAGGACAGTCCGAAGCAGGAAACATTTTATCCTTTTTCCTCTATCTCGCTTAGTTTTCGAGATACGGTCCAGTTTTGAAATGTAAAATTTTCACGGAAAAATATGCAGGAATGTTGTGCTTTTGAGAACACCCAGGATAAAGATTGGTTGGAATTCGATCAAAACCATTAAAATGAATTTACCAGGACGTTATTTTATTTGCAGTTGCCTATAAGTGAATACAACACCAGAAATATTTTACTAGGTATTAAAAATTGGGAAAATGAATTAAAAAACAATCCTTTTAACAAATTATTGGTATCTCCAATCAATTTTAAAATTAGTAACAGTTTAGTAATTCTATGCAGTAGAAGCAGCCATTTATATAGTGTATATACAAGAAAATTGGTGTTACCGATAACCTTTATTAAAAAAATTCCAATATTCGAAAGTGGTAACTACAAATACGGGTATCCTAATCAAATATGACCATAAAGTCGAGTTTCTGTAGAACCAACCTAATTATGGATTGTATTGATAACACACACAACTATTGATTGGTATTGGTAAACGAATTTTTTACTATATTTGTTTTCCAAGCAAAACATATAAATTCAAAATTAGACTACAAAATTAATAAGTGTTTGTGGTATAGTCGGTAGAGAGTTGGCCTAGTACGCCGGATTTCCGAGTTCAAATGCCGGACAAGACAAAAGTTTATATGTTTTTTTTAAAATAAAATAAAATATTCATATGTATAAACAGTAAATATGGCTAAGAAAATTAAAAGTAGTTGTGGTGCAGTGGGTAAGACTGTGAACTATTAACCTGAATGGCCGGGTTCAATACCAGAAAATTCAAAAAAAGTTTTTTAATTTCAATAAAATTTTGTGGAACATAATAATATTTATGTGGAACATAATATTGAATAAGACAACCGAATATTGGCTTTCACGACGAAAAATATAATTTAATATAAAGATAGTTGTCGCAACCGCACGAATTCGATTGGCAACAAATTCGGTGGCCACAACTGAGACTGTTTTCTGTGTGAAGGAATGACTTTAAATAGTTGAAAAGCTTTATAACAGTGGTCGGCATCCATAGCCACCAGTGGCCGATCATAATCGGCTTTTCACATGTACACAACACGAATGGCAACAAAACTTTCAACTAAAGGTCTCGTTACTAGATCGTAAATGTAACGAGAACGAGTCGTAACGTGGTATTTTATTTTTGCTAAGTTACTCAAAATATGTAACGTGCTAGTAAGGATTGATAAATTTGATTTTCAGAATAGTACCAACCAGTTTAAAAATAGTACCAAAACTTGCACTTTTTTATAAAATAACAAGCAAGTTACTCAAAATATGTAACGTGCTAGTAAGGATTGATAAATTTGATTTTCAGAATAGTACCAACTTGCACCAAAACTTGCACTTTTTTATAAAATAACAAGCAAGAACTTTCATAAAAATTCATTGTGGATTATATTTTATCCCTGAAATCGGATTCAATTTCATTTTAAATCGAAAATAATTTGTAGTCGATTTAGCTCATTTGATTCATTCAATCATTAAATTAGTTTTTATTTACTTAATTTGTTTGCTTTTCAAATATAATATTTTATGTGTTCGTTTTAAACAAAAGTTTTTGTATGAAAATTAAAACAAAATTTTTTATTGTTTTTGCCAATTAATTTCTTTTTTAAATAAACTGGATTTCTATAGAATATTTGGAAATAACAAAAATGTGCTAGTGTACCAATCAAACTTTGATTGTGGCAAACATTGTACAATTGTGCCACAAATTCCATCACTGATATGCAACTAAAAACAGCTGTTTTGCTCTCTCACGTAAAAACGGAGAAAAAAATTCTGTTTTCAACAGAAATGAACGGCACATTACGACTCGTTTACGTCTAGTACTCAGCACTATGTGTTTCTCATTAAGCAGGTTGAATCAGCTGATTCGTCACGTTACATTTACGTTCAAGTAATTTGGGCTTAAGAGCGTAAAATTTATTTAGTAGCATGGTAGCTTTCAACAAAGTAGGTTGACGTCGCTTTGTTTAAGAAATTTTAGAAAAATATTACACTCTTAAAATTTTACTAGAACAGGGAATTTATTATGAATTATTTTTATTTCTTTAGTTCATTAAAATTTACTAACTAATGGAATACTTTTTAAGAATAAATAATTTATATACAAAAAAATACATATTTTTTAAATAATGTGTATAATAAAATTTATTACGAATTATTTAAAAAAATTAAATTTCTACACCCAGAAAACAGTCTCAGTTGTGACCACCGAATTTGTTGCCAATCGAATTCGTGCGGTTACGACAACTATCTTTATATTAAATTATATTTTTCGTTGTGAAAGCCAATATTCGGTTGTCTTATACAATATTATGTTCCACATAAATATTATTATCTTCCACAAAATTTTATTGAAATTAAAAAAACTTATTTTGGAATTTTCTGGTATTGAACCCGGCCATTCAGGTTAATAGTTCACACTCTTACCCACTGCACCAAAACTACTTTTAATTTTCTTAGCCATATTTACTGTTTATACATATGAATATTTTATTTTAATTAAAAAAACATTTAAATTTTTGTCTTGTCCGGGATTTGAACTCGGAAATACGGCGTACTAGGCCAACTCTCTACCGACTACACCACAAACACTTATTAATTTTGAAGTCTAATTTTGAATTTATATGTTTTGCTTGGAAAACAAATATAGTAAAAAATTTGTTTACCAATACCAATCAATAGTTGTGTATGTTATCAATACAATCCACAATTCGGTTGGTTCTACAGAAACTCGACTTTATGGTCATATTTGATTAGGATACCCGTATTTGTAGTTACCATTTTCGAATATTGAAATTTTTTTAATAAAGGTTATCGGTAAAACCAATTTGCATATACACTAAATAAATAGCTGCTTCTTGTGCATAGAATTACTAAACTGATACTAATTTTAAAATTGATTGGAGATACCAATAATTTGTTAATAGGATTGTTTTTTAATTCATTTTCCCTATTTTTAATACATAGTAAAATATTTTTGGTGTAGTATTCACTTATAGGCAACTGCAAATAAAATAACGTCCTGGTAAATTCATTTTAATGGTTTTGATCGAATTCCAACCAATCTTTTTCCTGGGTGTATAAATTTTTTTTTTATTTCTTTAATTCATTCATGCAGTCATTATTACATTTCTTCATTAATTCATGTTCTTAATAGTGTCCGACCGAACAGTTCGGCCAAAAAGCGACATTTGTTCGGTTTTTTGGTATTTAGAGGAATTCTTGAGAAATTCTGATACTGACAAAATGTTTATTGAGCCAGTTTAATGCTATTTTGAATGTCAAATCTAAGGAAAATCCAGTAGTTTAGCTGTAAAGTTAACTGTTCGGCCGAGGAACTTTTTCCAATTTGGCCGAACTTTCGGCGGCCGAACAGTGAATTCATTGCTTAACTTCGTACTTTTCCCTAAATTTTACACCCAAAATGGATTCCAATCGGCCCAACAAACATTTTTACATAATCAAAATTTGTCCATAATGCTTCAACATACCGGATATCGTGCAAATACATTTTGTGGCCGAACTGAATAAGCCTTTTAGCAAATATTTTGTACCATAAAGACTTTTTTCGCGAGCCGCTATTATTTTGTAATTTTTTAAGTGCGGTTATTTTAAATTCATAATCTAGGAATAATAACACCCATTTTTTATAAAAAGGTTTAGTGGTTAGTTTGCAGAGATAATTCGCAAAAAAAAAAATATTTTGCAAAAAGGAAAATTTTTACATCAATATTATCGTTAGCGAAATTATAAATCGCTGATTAAGTTTTTTAATTAATTTCTTGTATCATATACAATTTTCAAGAATTACACTCTCAGAACAATTCCGTTGTGGAAACCGATTTTTTTGCCAACCGAATTGATTCGGTTGCTGCAACCTCGTAATTCGGTTGCCCCAACCGAATTCAGTTGTGGCAACCGAATTTGATTTCAATTCAGTTGTGGCAACCGAATTTGATTTCAATTCGGTTGCGGCGACCGAATTATTGGCTGTCACAACGTAATTCGGTTGAGGCAACCGAATTACGAGGTTGCAGCAACCGAACGAATTCGGTTGGAAAAAATTCGGTTGTCACAACGGAATTGTTTTAAGAGTGTACGCGTTTTGAATATAAGGTATTAATTTATCGATCAAATCTGCGAACACCATAAAAACTAAAGAACGTGAAATAGCGTATTTAGTTATATAGTTTGTATATTTAGTTTTTTATTGTACTTTATTTCTTATTCAGTTTATCCACCAAACAATTATTCAAAGAGCTATTTTGCGAAATTTGCATATAAGACGCCATATAAAAAATTAATTTATTGATAAAATTTGCAAACACCGAAAAAAGTAGAAAAAAAAAATGCGAAATTGCTGGTTTGATTTCAAGTTTTGTGTATTTAATATTTTTTATTGTAGGTATTTACATAGGTTTTATTTTTTCATTTTAAGTTGTTCAAATAACTATTCAAGGAATTATTCCCAGCAAAAACATGGTAATTACAGGTCATTACCATACGGATTACCAAGTAATGATAGGTAATTACGTTTTGCATTACTTTCAAATACAAAATAAAGACTTACTGATAATAAGTTATAGAATTCCTTATATAATCTTACAAAGTAATCACTTGTTGGTAATGATTTAGTCTTTTATATATTAAGTAAGTAAGTACTGATTTAGTCTTTTATATATTAATGTTTTATTTATTAAATTGTTTCGAACATTTTTCCAACTGAATGGAAAATTTTCCGAGGTAAAAAGTTATATTTCCACCACTTATTTCATAACTTCTGAGTAACCACTTATTCTATCTTTGTGAGTAACTACTTATTCTTTCACTATGGGTAACTCGTTATTCGCACTTTTTTGTAAGCGAGAGGGTAATGACCACCCATTAATATTTGGACATCGCGAACAAAAGTAATGTTGCGAGTAAATAGCCTGGTAAGTAGTGAAACCCTTTGTGTGCTATTTATTCGCTTAATTATTCGGTAATGTCTTTTTTTGATGGGTTCAAACATTTATTAAAAATAAAATTTTTGAGATTTTTATTTTCCAAATTTAAAATTCACACATTTTTGGGATTTTTATTTTAAACAAAAATAAAATTTCAAACATTTTTGGATTTTTAAATAAAATTTTGAATTTTTCCTTGTCTGGTTACGAATATGACATACATTTTTTTTAAGTTCATTTACAGAAAGAATTTATCTGTCAATTAATCAAATTATTTTTAATTATTAAATTTTCTATATATCAAAAGCTTTTTGCGTATGCCATGACCCGGAATCAAACCGGCAACCCTCTACATAGGCTACGACCAGTAGCATCACCTCTTAACCACACCACGATCGGCATATCGATTAGTGTGGCTAATTGAAGTTTTGTCAGTCATAGTGAACATGAATGTTTTGTAATCGGAAGATCAATAACACTATGTGACAGTCAAAATCGGGATGGGGTGAAACCAACGGGAAATGTTATATCGGTCAAAAACAAGTTATACGTGTCCCGGCGTTTCGCTGGGTCAACCCTAGGAATCGAGATATATCTTTTTTTTGACATAACTCGAGAACCACTAGTCCGATTTTGCTCAAACAATTTTAAAAAAATTAAAAATTACAATTCCTTTAATCTGTTCATATAATGTTTTTCTACATACTCAACAGTTTTGCCGGTAAAAATAAATGTATGAAGAAAAAAATATTTTTTGCCTAAAATATTAAAAAAAAGTAATAAACAAAAGGTTATTGATTTTTATGGTAGCGGTAACAAACATTTATTTTTACCGGCAAAACTGTTGAGTATATAGAAAAACGTTATATGAACAGATTAAAGGAATTGTAATTGTTAATTTTTTTAAAATTGTTTGAGCAAAATCGGACTAGTGGTTCTCGAGTTATGTTAAAAACAAGATATATCTCGATTCCTAGGGGTGACCCAGCGAAACGCCGGGACACGTATAACTTGTTTTTGACCGATATAACATTTCCCGTTGGTTTCATCCCATCCCGATTTTGACTGTCGCATAGTGTTATTTAAGCTATGTTGTACTACATGTCTCGTTAGTTTAGTGTGTAGAGCGATTGTCCGGCAGTCTGACGGCCCGGGTTCGAGTCACAACCCCACCATGTTTTATTTAAAATAATTATAATCAACATTTGTATTCTAAATTAATTTTTTTTTTCGCAAAAAAAGTTTTTTTTTTAAGTTTTTTAAACCATAAATTTTTTTGTTTTTCCAACATCATGACAATGTTGGCCGCTTAGTGTCAACCAACCTTTTGCCGACGCTTGTAAGTTAGCCAGGTAGAAATTGCCGACTTTACAAACAAAATTGTACTGGGAGAGTACTGTTTTTTTACGAAATGCCGGTACTACTTAAAACGAGCTTTGCCAGTAGGTACTGCTTTCTGAAAATTAACGAGCTTTTTATACCCTACGCCACTAAGTGGAGAGGGTATTATAAGTTTGTGCTGATGTTTGTAACACCAAAAAATATTGGTCGTAGACCCACCTTATAGTATACCGATCGGCTCAGAATTTTTTATTTCGATTTAACGATGTCCGTCTGTTTGTCCATGCATTATTATGCGCACTCTACAGGTCGCAAATATTAACGTATTTTGATGAAATTTTGTACACCGACTTATGTCAGCCTAAGGACAACGCCTATAGGCTGAAATCGGTCTATTATATTTAGACCTAGTGCCCATATTAGGGTCCCCTCAAAATTATATTGTTTATATGCTGCAGGTCGCAAATATTAAGATATTTTGATGAAAATCGGTACACCGACTTATGTCGGCCCAAGGACGAAGCGTATTGATTTTGGTTAACACCGGTTCATGTTTAGACCTAGTGCCCTTATAAGGGTCCCCCCAAAAGTGGCTTGATTACACGCTGCAGGTCGCAAATATTAAGATATTTTAATGAAGTATGGTTTGCTGACTCACATGGTCCCGAGAACAAAACCCATAGATTCTAGATAGAATCGGTCCATATTTGGACGCATCGCCCATATGGGCTATATTTACGATTTTCTCTTCTTTTATAATTTTATAGAACATTTTGACACAAGTCCCATTTTAACCCATTCGAATTTCGGATCCAAACATTAGTTGGCTCTTAACCAGAATGGTGTAGGGTATTATATAGTCGGCATGCCCGACTTTAACCTTTTTACTCGTTTTAATTTATTAAAATTAACAATTTTATAAATTTTATATATTTTTGCAACTATTACACAATTATTTATGAAAGAGAGACATCGCCATTCTTTTCTTGTGAAGTTTCGAAAGAATACATTAAAAATTTGTGATGTACATTGAAAGGACAGTAAGTTACTAGCAAACTACTATATTTATTATTAAATGTACTGTAATAGCTACGGCCAAGCCTTTATTGGTGTTATCATTTCAACAACATACCAGTACAGTGAAAGTTGAAAATCCGACGCATTACCAGTACATGTACTACCGTCTCCAGTACCGGGCCGACATTGTGCCTTTTGTATCTTTCTACCTAGGTGCTGTTATCATTGATCTAATTTTTTTAGCTATTAGATATTACAAGTCTTGTTAGCTTAGTGTGTAGAGATCGCGGCTGACAACCTGGCGGCCTGGGTTCAATTCCCATCAGAACCATGTTTTTTAAAAAAATACTAAAAACTATTTTTTTGAAAAAAAATTATTTGAAAATCTATTTTTAGACCACCTTTTTTCAATTTTGACAACGTTGTGAAAACGTTGGCAAGTTAGCGCCAACCAACGGTTGGCCGCTGTTATCAATCGGGTAACAGGACAATACTGTCAAGATTGTTAATCCCACGTTCTGCCAACGCATAACCGACAATCGCCAACGGTATGCCAACATTGTGCCGATCGTATTTTTCTGCTTGGGATGTTACATGAACAATAAGGTTATGACTAATTTTTAACAAAAATTTTACCGTAAATGAATGTTCTTTTTAGTTTGACTCTAGATCATAAATTAATATCACTTTCTGTTTAAATTATTTTCAAATCAAAGAAAAATGATACAATTTTTACAAGTAAATTACAAAGAATAAAAATATATTTGAAAGAATTCGATAAGACCAGCAATACAGAATACGTATTTTCGGCTTTCGCTACAAAGCCATCATCTTTCAGCGGTCACATAAGTAGACAACATTAAAATATTAGCCCACACAAGACGAAATACACTGATGATGGCTTTGTAGCGAAAGCCGAAAATACGTATTCTGTATTGCTGGTCTTATCGAATTCTTTCAAATATATTTTTATTCTTTGTAATTTACTTGTAAAAATTGTATCATCTTTCTTTGACTTGAAAATAATTTAAACAGAAAGTGATATTAATTTATGATCTAGAGTCAAACTAAAAAGAACATTCATTTACTTAAAAATAAGAGATCAACTAAATATTACCCCATTCATCCAAAAATTTTACCTATAAAATATAAATACCACATGATAAGCAATACTAAATTAATAATAAAAATCGTGTTTGCGGGTCATTTTGGCAAAAAAAAACTTTCTGCAACAAAATGCAATTTCTAAAAATAAATTTTTCCTCGGAATTTTGCTTAATTTACATAACGAATTATTACAAGAATGATCGTAAATGGCAAAAAATGTATCCAAAAGTCCTCCCAAAAACGTTTCTTAGGTTTTACATTAAATAGCTTTTAATACGCATCATTTGAGTTTCATTTGTTTAAAACTTCGGAGAAATATTTTAATGGAACTAAAAGTATATAGACCAAATTTCAACCCTTTTGGTGCGGGAACTTTTTGGGCAGTAGCGAAAAAGTAAGATTGCGTTTCTTAATATTTTTCTGTGGCCTTTTTGGCTAGGGCATGAAAATTTGATATTTGCAAAAAATGAGGGGAATGTTTTAGTTGATCACTTATTTTGGTAAATGAATGTTCCTTAGTTTGACTATAGATCATAAATTAATATCAATTTCCGTTTAAATTATTTTCAAATTAAAGAAAGATGATACACAGTTTTCACAAGTAAATTACAAAGAATAAACATTTTTGAAAGAATTAAATAGATAAGGCCAGCAAGTCAGAATACATATTTTCGGCAAAAAATATCAAAAAGTCATAACCCTAATGAACAATTTATTTTCCAATTAGAATATTCCTATTGCTATCTCCTTTTCACAGGTAATTACCAGATTATTATGATTCCTTTGTCACCGAAATCGTGCGATGTAATCGCTTTAGACTTGCCTTGTGAGGTTCTCTTAAGTCACATGTCTATGTCAATAAGTAAGAACCGATGTCTGCATAACCCGTGCCGTTGCTCAAATTTAATTGGGCATATCGGCTTTGCGCTCCCTGGCGAATTGCATTTAAACGATGTTATATTCCACACATAATGTCATTGATAAGCCTTTGAAATAAAACACAAAATTCATTGATATCTTATACATTGCAAAATCGTTTACATAATTTCAATGTTGAAGGCAAAATTCTTTAACATCAGTAAGAATTCAGATTTGCTGAAATTTGACATTTTGTTTGTTTGGATTGTGTCTGTCTCATAAAAGTAAAAAATTGTTCAGTTTTTCAATTTTAATTACGATTTGAGGCTTTTAGAGATTGATTGATTTTTTCACGCTAAAACAACATTTGGAAATTGGTTGAGTAGTTTTTTTCTTAACTGACGTGACCCGTGATCCAATCGAGCTGAATTTCTGCAGGCAGGCTAGTGGAAATGTCTGTATCACGTCAATTTTTTTTTAAAAATAGATTTTTATCAATTCTCAGATTTTCCTGAATTTTTTTTTGAAAAAAATTTTTTTTTTCACTTTTTTCAGCATAACTTGAAGGGACTCCAAATTTTTAAACTACTAAAGCGTTCCGAAAAAAAATAAATTTGTTTTTCGACCCATCCTACTCCATATATTTGCAGTTTATCAATAGTAACTTTCTAACACTAAACTGTTTATGACTGTTACAACACTTACAACTGGTACACCCAGGAAAAAGATTGGTTGGAATTCGATCAAAACCATTAAAATGAATTTGACAGGATATTATTTTATTTGGAGTTATCTATAATTGAGAGCTATACCAAAAATATTTTACTAGTTATTAAAAATACGGAAAATGCACTAAAAAACAATCCTTTTAACAAATTATTGGTAGCTCCAATCAATTTTAAAATTAGTATCAGTTTAGTAATTCTATGAAGTAGAAGAAGGCATTTATTTAGTGAATAAACAAAAAAATTGGTGTTATCTATAATCTTTATTAAAAAAATTTCAATATTAGAAAGTGGTAACTACAAATATGGGTATGCTAATCAAATATGACCTTAAATTCGAGTTTCTGTAGAACCAACCAAATTGTGGATTGTATTGATAATACACACAACTATAAATTGGTAATGGTAAACGAATTTTATACCGTATTTGTTTTCTAAATAAAACACATAAATTCAAAATTAGCCATTAAAATTAATAAGTGTTTGTGGTGTAGTGGGTGAGGAGTTGGCCTAGTACGCCGGACTTCCGGGTTCGAATCCCGGAAAAGACAAAAATTTAGATGTTTCTTTTAATTAAAAAAAAAAAATATTCATATGTATAACCAGTAAATATGGCTAAGAAAATTAAAAGTAGTTGTGGTGCAGTGGGTAAGAGTGTGAACTATTAACCTGAATCGCTGGTTTCAATACCAGAAAACTCAAACAAAATTTTTTAATTTCAATAAAATTTTGTGGATCATAATAATATATTTTTTTTTTATTCCCGTCGTTCCAAGTTGGAGCATAGGGCCATTACAAATGTACTCCATAGAGATCTGTTACAAGCTATTAGTTTAATCTCATTCTAGGACTTCCTTGTGATTGTTATTTCGTAGTCCAACTGTCTTCTCCAAGTGTGTGCGGGTCTTCCTCTTCTTCTGGTGCCCTGTGGATTCCAGTCAATGGCTGCACGTGTTATGTCATCTGCTGGTTTACGTAATGTGTGGCCTAGCCAATTCCACTTACGCCTGAATATTTCGGTGCGCAGAGGAACTTGATTGGTGGCTGCCCACAGGTCGTTATTGGACATCACATTAGGCCAAAATATTTTTAAAATCCTTCTCAGGCACCTATTGGCAAAAACTTGAAGTGCGTTTATGTCGCGGGCAGCGGCATTCCATGTCTCGCATCCATACAAAAGAGTTGACTTCACGTTGGAGTCGAATAAACAAATTTTGGTTCTTATGGATATATAGGAAGCCTTCCATACAGGACGTAGTAGGCCGAAGGGCCGTCTAGCACAATTAATACGGTTTTCGATATCCGCACTAGATCCTCCACTTCTATTGATGATGCTACCGAGGTAGCAGAAGCTGCTAATATCCTCAAGCACGGTACCGTTCATCTGAAGGGACTGCCTGTTGTCGGTGTTCACATGCATGTATTTATACTTTGCTAAATTTATCTTCAACTCTGCTTTCGCTGTCGCTGCTTCTAGGAGTCTTAATTTTTCAGACATGTCGTTAAACGTATGTGCCATGAGGCAAATGTTATCAGCGTAATCTAAGTCACCTAACCGCTTGTATAGGCCCCATTGAATTCCGGTGGAGTATTCTGTTGCGGACTTCATCACTACATCAAGAACAATGTTAAATAGTAGAGGTGACATAACGCACCCCTGACGTACCCCGGTATTTACATTTATTCTGCCGCCAAGATTATTCTCGTGGAGTACTCTACAAGTAGAGCCATTGTATAGACTTCTAATTAACAAGATAAGTTTTAGTGGGGTGCCCTTGCATTCAAGTGCCCTCCAGATGGTGTCATGAGCGAGCTTATCAAATGCTTTTTCGAAATCTATAAATACGAGATATAAAAGAGATCTCCACTCCACAGACTGTTCAACAATTACCCTTAGGGTGTTTACTTGGTCCACACAGGATTTACGTGGTCGAAAGCCAGCTTGCTCCGGATGGAGTTCTGGTTCCAAGGCTGTAGTGAGTCGGTTTGTGATGATATGCGCTATCGCTTTGTTCACCATACTTAGAAATGTAATCTCCCTCCAATTAGTGCACTCCGACAAATTTCCTTTTTTTGATATTTTAACAATAATACCTTCTTTAAGCTGATCGGGGAGGCGCTCCGTTCTCCAAAATTCTTCTATTATCGGGAGGATTAATCGCGCAGTGACGTTGGAATCTGCTTTCAACATTTCTGGCGCGATGTTGACGGTTCCCGGTGCTTTGTTGATTTTTAAGGCCTTGATAGCGTTGGTAACTTCCATCACTGAAGGATTATTAGTAGATATATCAGGCCTTACTCTGTGCCCAGTACAGTTGCATATACTCACGTTGGGCTGGCTTGGTGCTTCAAGCAGTTCCGTGTAATGTTTTGTCCATATCGCCAGTTGTTCAGTTTTCGAGGTCACGAGTTCGCCCGCGCTGTTCTTAAGTGGTCTCGTGGAAACGATAGATTTGGTTGTCAGCTTTTTCGTTATTCGGTAGAGATCTCTGGTGCAGTTTGTAGCAGCTGCAGCTTGCGCGTCCCTTGTTAGACCGTCTGTGTACGCTCTTTTGTCTCGGCGTGCATATCGTTTGACCTGCTTGTCCAGGTTGCTGTGTGCCCTTGCACATTCAGACTTCTGGGTACGCGTTTTTGCACTATTCAGCAAACCTTTAGCTGATTTCCTATCTTCAATCAGCTGCCATGTTAGTTCGGACATCCACGGTTTCCTTTTAGGTTGCCTGTGTCCCAGGTGTTTTTCAGCAGCGTCCAGGAAGGTCTGTTTAACGTGCTCCCAGTCGTTCATGATAACGTCACTATTTTCGATCGCAGCTTGGAGTGTAGCGACATATTGTGCTGCAACAGAGGCCTGCGATAGTTTAGCCACATCGAACTTACGTGCAGTGGTCTGGCTAGGGTTTTTGATAGCTGCTAACTTAATGCGCATTGTACCTACAACGAGGTGATGGTCACTGCTGATGTCGCACGTCCAGAAGAGATCCCCTCTACTTCTTACTTATGGCCATGTGGTCGATCTGATTTTCAGTTACGTGACCTGGGGACAACCACGTAACCTTGTGTATGGCCCTGTGTGGGAACAATGTACCTCCGATAACCATGTTATATTTGGCGCACATCTCAGTAAAAAGTTCTCCATTCCTGTTCATGGAACTCATACCATGTCTACCCATCACGTTTTCGAGATTGGTGTTTGAGGAACCAACTTGTGCGTTAAAGTCCCCCATCAGAATCATGATGCCGCAGTGGTGGACAGACGAAATAGTGGACAGACTATCTAGCTGACTATAGAACTCTTCCTTGACGCTTACCTCAGCCAATTCTGTTGGTGAGTAGCACTGTATGCAAGTAAGCTTCCGGGCTCTTGTTCGGAATCTAACAGTAATGATTCTATCGCTGTATCCACTCGATAAGTGCATCAGTTGCCTCTTTTGATAAGAGAAAGCCGACTCCGCTGGACCTTGGCTCAGATGTTTGTTTTCCTGAGTATAAAAAAGTGAGCCCGTTCGAGGTTTTCACTTCGCCAGATTCAGGCCATCGGGTTTCACTCAGCCCTAAAACAAGCAGGTTGTATTTCAAAAATTCACTGCATAGTTGATTAAGCCTGGAAGGTTCAACGAGCGTCCGTATATTCCGTGCTCCAATTCTTATCCGTTTTTTCATGCCAATATTCGTCATCAATCGATCCTTTCTTAATACATTTTGTGTGGTTTCAGTAATCATTTGCAATTTAGGATGTACCGGTGATTAGCCGATAGCATCCGAGTCTGGTAATCTGGATTGCCGATTGAAGCCCCCAGACGTGCTTTTGGTTTCACAGCAAGCGCTGTGAGATTGGGTTGTTGATGGCGCCAATTGCTCTCCATAACATCGCAAGGATCGCTGGCATACTCGGTATTTGCAGGAACTCGAAAGACCTACCGAGACTCTCCCCTTGTAACCGCTGACTGTCCGCGACTGCTAATAGCAGCTGCCCCGCATATCTAAGGGCCGTACCACTATCCGCAACCTGTGACGCGTCCGGTAGCACTCAGCTATGCTTCCCACAGGCGAATAATAGACCACACAAGATCATAACAACGATATTGTTTGGTTTATTATCCGCGATTGGGAGGACTAATAATATTTATGTGGAACATAATATTGAATTATCTATATATTTCATCTGAGAAAAAATGCAGTGCCCGACTCGAAATAACTTTTGTTACGTTTGTGGCTTATTCGCGCCAAGTAAAAATTTGAAAAATATTACGAAAACAGTGGTTAATTCGTTTCAGAAAATATTCAAGACTGCTTATGTATCTTACTTGTGGTATACTCCGGAAGTCGTGTGCGACTGTTGCTATAGAAATTTATGCAAGTTTACTGATGGAAGGTCAACAATAAAGTACGCTGTACCAAAAATTTGGCTACCACGTACGGAGCACTGCAATGAATTGTGCTACTTTTGCGTAACAATTACTCAAACTAAAGGGTACCAATACTTTCGCCGCAACAAAATTCGCTACGCTAATGTAGAATCGGTTATTGCAGCGGTTCTGTAATCACCAGAAGAACGTATAGCGGCTTCAGTGGAGATTTTTGATGATGTTCCCGAAATAAGCGATGGAGAATCAACAGTAGTACCAACAATGCTATCAACATTTCTTGCATCAAATGCGAGATGCGAGAGTCCAGAAGTATCGGAATTTGTACCAACACCCAGTGAAGTTGGGACTGCAGTGCCGCATTTAGTAACGCAAGCCGACTTCAATGACCTTGTACGAGACGGAAATTTGTCGAGGAGAACAGCGGAACTCTTTGCATCACGCTTTAAGCAGTGGAATATAGTGGCGGCTGATTTTAAAATAACAGCCGCTCGTGATCGAGGTAGCACTATTCCATATTTTAAATTGCACGAAGATCGGGAAAAAACCTGGCTTATTGTTATGATATTGAATCGATGTTTGCAAAAATTGATTACCCTCATATTTCAGAGGAGTGGCGACTTTTCGTCGATGCATCGGTCAACAGGCTTAAAGTCGTGCTGCTTCATATCGGTAACAAACATCCATCTGTCCCGATCGCATATGCCACAAACCTCAAAGAAATATACGAAGGCATGGAATTAATATTACAGCTGATAAAGTACCGATAGCATAATTGGAAAATATGCTGCGATCTGAAAGTGGTCGGATTAATCATGGGTGTTAAGCGTGGATTTCCAACCCACCAGTGATTTTTGTGTACATGGGAAAGTCGCAAAAGAGATCAGCATTACACTGAATTTAAGTGGAAGCCGCGAACATGCTACAAAGTAGGCGTAGAAAGTATAGAGAATCTACCATTGGTGCAGCCATCTCAAATCATTTTGCCACCACTACACATTAAGCTCGGTCTCGTATCAAATTTTGTTAGAAAACTGGATAGTGAGGGCGAGGCGATTGCAAGTTTGCGCAAAATTTTTCCGAAATTGAGCGGCGCAAAGATTTATGCAGGTATTTTTTTAAGAAGTCATTCAGTAACTTTATTTTTTTTAATGATGTGTATGATTTAAGGTGTTTTAATGGTCCGCAGATAAACAAAATAGTAGCAACCCAGTGTAGAAAATCATTACCAGATATGTGGTTATGTAACTACATACTTGGTAATGGTAACTACTTACTTTTGTTATTACATTTCTTATTACCTTTATATGGCTATGTCGCGAAAAATAATGAGTTGTCGTTACACACCAGCATACGAAAAATCAAAAAATATATCGTTACCTATGTGCTTACCAGTACTGACAAAAATAATGAGTCTAAAAATAGATTTTCAAAAAAATTAATTATATAAAAGAAAATATTTTTTATTGTATTTTTTTTTTAAATAAAATTTGCTGGTGCGGGAATCGAACCTGGGTCTACAGATTGCCAGTCAACAGCTCTACCATCTGAGCTATATCGACACGTAATATTTAATAGATAAAAATATAATTGACCTGCTGCACACAAGTAAGCTTACTCGCCAACATACAAAAAATCAAAAAATATGTGGTTACATATATCCTTACCAGTGTTTAAAAAATATGGAGTCTAAAAATAGATTTCAAAAAATTTTCAAAAAAATCTATAAAATTATTTTCTATTTGAAATAATGATAAAAATAAGTCATTATCAGTAACTCATTATTATATGTTTTAAAATAATGAAGAAGGTAAGTGGGTGTCATTTCTGGTAGTCCAAAAAATAATGATATGTCATTACCGTTTCTACACTGGGAAGTTATGAATTTTCATCAAAATTGAATGCTATCGAACAACGTGCATGGAAAGGCACAGTTGCCGTTATTGAGCAGTTTCTTGGCAACAAACTAGCTGCCAATTATAAAAATATTGTCGCAGAAATGATTTCGGCATATGGCGAAATGGGCATATTTATGTCGCTAAAGATCCATTTCCTTCACAATCATTTAGATTTTTTCCCTGATGATTTAGGAGCTTGTAGCGATGAGCATGGCGAAAGATTTCATCAGGACATTGCGGGTATTGAAAAGCGCTTTAAAGGACAAGACATTAAGCATATGCTTGGCGAATACTGTTGGTCTATTTGCCGCGATACTGACACAAATGCTTACAAATGCAAAAATAAAAGGCCTAAGTTTCTTTAAAAGCATTGAAATTTTTAATGTGACAATTTTTAATTTTAATATAACAAAATTAGTAAAAAAAATTTGGTTTTTTAACGAACTGAAACAGTTACAGAAAAACCGATAACCATTTTTCAAAAAAAAAATTCTGGAAAATCTGAGAATTGATAAAAATATATTTTTTAATAAATTTGACGTGATACAGACATTTCCACGAGTCTGTCTGCAAAAATTCAGCTCGATTGGATCACGGAAAAAGGGTTAAAAATTGATCCAAAGTCTTTCACAAAGGCGGACAGACGGACACTACGAGCTTTATACTTTATACATAAAAAAAAAATTCTGACGTGTACATGAAAATCGCCGATACACGTGTATTTTTATTTTTTCTCCCCTTTCCGAAAAAGTATATTTGGTTCATGGGACAGAACAAAAGCTCGTTTTTGTAACGCGGTGTAATTGAATACTACACCAAAAATATTTTACTAGGTATTAAAAATAAGGAAAGCAAACTAAAAAACAATCCTTTAAACAAATTATTGGTATCTCCAATCAATTTTAAAATTAGTATCAGTTTAGTAATTCTATTCAGTAGAAGCAGCCATTTATTTAGTGAATATACAAGAAAATTTGTGTTATCTATCATCTTTATTTAAAAAATTTCAATATTTGAAAGTGGTAACTACAAATACAGATATCCTAATCAAATACGACCTTAAAGTCGAGTTTCTGTAGAACCAACCGAATTGTGGATTGTATTGATATACACACACAGCTATTAATTGGTATTGGTAAACGAAGTTTATACTATATTTGTTTTCCAAACTAAACATATAAATTCAAAATTAGACATTAAAATTAATAAGTGTTTGGGGTTTAGTATGACAAGAGTTGGCCTAGTACGCTAGATTTCCGGGTTCGAATCCCGGAAAAGACAAAAATGTAGATGTTGTTTTTTTAGTAAAAATAAAATATTCTTAAGTATAAAAAGTAAATATGGCTAAGAAAATTAAAAGTAGTTGTGGTGCAGTGGGTAAGAGTGTGGATTATTAATCAGAACGACCAGGTTCAATACCAGAGAATTGAAAAAAAGTTTTTTAATTTCAATAAATTTTTGTAGAACATAATAATATTTATGTGGAATATAATATTGAATTAGACAACCGAATATTGGCTTTCACAACGAAAAATATAATTTAATATAAAGATAGTCGTCGTAACCGCAGGAATTCGATTGGCAACAAATTCGGTGGCCAAAACTTGACTATTTTCTGGGTGTATAGATATATACCTTTTTACATATTAATTGACCACTTTTTTTATTTTATTATATATTTGATATTTATAATTTCAAGAAATTAAAAAAAATTATTGGAAACGGTGTTTTATTTACAGAAATTAATTTGGTAGGAACCACTAATTTAATTCGGCCGGATCTACTGAATTGCCAAATAAGTTCGATTGGAGCTACGGTTAAATAGTTTTTAAATTATTTTAATTCTATAGCTACAACCAAATAATGTAATAGTTCATGTAACTACCAAAGTTCGGTTGACAACAAATTCGGTTGACACAACGAATCTATTCTCTGTGTGTAGTTGAAAATTTTATAACAATCGGATAACCCTTTCAAAAGTTGTAATCATTTGAACATCATGTATTTTTAATAAAGTTACTGAAAAAATTAACTAAAAACAGCGATAGAATGCGTACCAAAATCAATTTGGAAAAATAGTTTTTACATTTACCATCGTGACAATTAGTAGAATGTATTTACCAAGTTTTGTAAAAATAGAAAGGGGTCATGTCCAAAAACTTCTATTTTTGTATACATTTAATATGGAATGATACAGATATTTATTTTAATTAAAACTTTTTCATATTTCATATTTTTACCGCACCGCGTGCTAGCTCTTCAGAAGCGCAGTTTAATGACTAATCACTTTTTACTACATAATCAAAAACATTAAAGACAATCGGCAATAACTCGGTAAAACTCATTTAGGTCGTTTAAAATCAACGATATCAAATTTAGTGCACTACAACCTGCATCCTTGTGAAGGATTAGAGTAAGCTGCTTACACGTTACATATTTAATTTTTTTTTTTTTTGTTAATTTTTATATGGAAATCATTTTAAAGTTTTTCTTGTATTTTGTTGCTTTGCAGTATGCTGTAATAGTAAGCACTTACATCAGCGCATTTGTTTACTACTGCTTCCAAAAACCCATAATTGTTTTCCTGGGATATTGTCGGCAAAAATTTTGGAAAATGTTCTTAAGTTGATTATCCTAGTTTAAACATTCACTTAAATTAATTTCACTTATTATATCAAAAATACTTAAAATATAATATGACAATTTACATAATTGTTGGTAAATTATCCTTAAATATTATTAGGAGTTAAGTAAATCATATGGTTTCATCCTCTTTTGTATGGTTTAGATGTCAGAAAAGTGAATATAAACAATACATACACTAGTATTCCACTTACTGTGGATAAATATTAACATTAATTTCGTTCGTTATTATTAATAATGTAACTTTTGATGTGGGATTGGTCAGTTGTGTATGTATTAGTCTGGTTAGATGACACACACAGGCATATATGTTCGTACTTGTAAATATAAACATTAACGAAAGGTATGGGTGTTTCTATTAAAATTGAAGATATATGGATTTTAATCTAAATTTTCAATTAATTTCAATTTTATTTAAAATATTTTTATTATTAAGGCCGCAATTTTTTTGCATTTTTCTTTTATCCTCCCCGACTATCAGTAACCTTTCCTTTACTCGTAGTTAATTTTCTTATATTAAAAATTAAAAAAAAAAAATGAAAAATTTAAAATGCTTCATTTGGTATCACACTGAGCAATAATAATTTTTTTGGTAGTTCATCGCCTTTTCCATCTACCGAAACCACAAAATTTCTTTTATTATATTCTTCAAATTTTACTTTTACTAAGTACATACAAGTTTTAAATTGATTGTAGTGCATACATTTTGATTCTAAGACATTGATATGTTTTTAGTTTGGAAGTTCGCTGTTAAAATCGTGGTAACGATAAAAATATAAATATTGTTACGTTTTAACCTTTTAAAAACATTGGTTTATTTCCTTTAAATAAAACACGTTCTTCTCTATTGCAATCAAAATTACAAATCCCAACGCTGACACCAGTTGTTACGTTTTACCTTATAAAAATTTCGTTTATCTCGTTTAGAAAAACCGGATTGGTGGTCTTTATTAAATAAAATAACTCCGCTATATTACTTTATTATTCAACAATATTAGATATACACTAAGTTTAGTGATATATGAAAGCCCGACTGAATTACACAATCCCTAATAATCAACTAACCAAATGACATATGGCAGCCTTACATAGTTTCACCTCCTATGTGGTGGAGAACTCCGGAAAAACCCAGAGTACTAACACTACACTCAAATTCAGTGATGCCAGACTGATGTATTTATAAATCCCGTCTCTTGGGCTATTTTTCCTCTAAAATTCCAGAACTTTCTATACTAGGCCAATCCAATTTCGTAACAATGTGATAGGCAACACGAGTTAATAGTAAATTCTTATGATGATACAAATATGCCGTTTGTCGGCGTTATTTTAGGAAAAGAAGAGAGTGCAGACTGACTTGTCGCCTGAATGACGCTATTGTCCTTAAGACACAATGTCTAGTCACTGCTGACTTGCTGAACTGCTCCCATACATACGTCCTAATTATATCAGACAACTTTTGATATAATTAGGACGAGTAACTTATTTCCAACATTACCATGGTTAAACGTTAACCACAGATATTTCCATATAAAGTTGACATTCATAAATGTGGTTAGGCACTAAACTCAGTTTATGTTGAGATAAGTTAACAGGTCTTATACAAATATGAAACTGTCGAGTAAAATAAAACTTAACCCTTAAATTCATGATCTCTTCAACTTTAACAGTTTTTTTTTATTCATGATGTGTGTACACGCAGGAAAAAGATTGTTTGGAACTCGATTAAAACCATTAAAATTAATTTGCCAGGACGTGTTTTTATTTGGAGTTACCTATAATTGAATACTGCACCAAAAATATTTTACTAGGTATTAAAATTAGGGAAAAGCAACTAAAAACCAATCCTTTCAACAAATTATTGGTATCTCCAATCAATTTTAAAATTAGTATCAGTTTAGTAATTCTATGCAGTAGAATCAGCCATTTGTTTAGTGAATATACAAAACAATTTATTAAAAAAATTTCAATATTCCAAAGTGGTAACTACAAATTCGGGTATCCTAAACAAATATTTCCTCAAAGTCGAGTTTCTGTAGAACCAACCGAATTGTGGATTATATTGCTAACACATACAACTATTAATTGGTATTAGTAAACGAATTTTATGCTATATTTGTTTTCCAAACAAAACATATAAATTCAAAATTAGACATTAAAATTAATAAGTGCTTGTGGTGTAGTGGGTGAGGAGTTCGTCTAGTACGCCGGATTTCCGGGTTCGAATTCCGGAAAAAACAAAATTTAGATTAAAATTAAATATTAATATTTATAAACAGTAAATATGGCTAACAAAATTAAAAGTAGTTGTGGTCAGGGATGGAAATGATTTTATTTATTTTGTGCCATTTACACAAAGAAATTGTACTTTTTTGACCCTTACGGTACCAAAATTTTCATATATAGAAAATTTGTACGAACAATGTCAAACTTGCAGAAAATATTCTTCTACAAAAATTGTACTTTTTTAGCCCTCACCAATTTTTTTTAAATAAAAAGTGTGTGTGATCGAGGCCAACCTTGCAGGTAATACTATTCTATACGACACAAAGACCTGCTAACTTATATTAAAATAACCAATAGTTGTTATTATATTAAAATAACCAATACTTTCACCAGAGGTTTCTAGTTTAAAAGATATAGATGAATAAATCCATGAACGCATCTCACAGGGGTTGCACGGAACTGTAGGTTAATCCTGCTGATTAGTCCCTTTGGCAGGGGACGAAAGCGCTTGAGGAATTGCCCAGGTGCCTACACGGCTATATTATTGCACGGGTGCTGGGGTTTTTTCGATTTTAGTTTTCTGTTGTTAAAATGTGTGTGGTTTCTTTTCTAATTTTGTTAGCAGGGTATTGCGATGGATGGAGGAACCGGTAAATTTGACATTTTAGGTCTCTTTTCCCCTGTTTTGTTTTTCCGCAGGATTACCGGACTGGCGGACCGGTAGGGTAGTTAGATCATCGATGACCAAGTAGGGAACTGGCCATCCAAAGAATCGTCTCTAGGCCCTTTAGGTATACGTAGGGGTCTGCATTGACACACTGGGTGAGTTATGATTTTAATGAATTATCCGCATGATATTAATGAATTATTGCGTAAAGGGAATTCATTGAAATTTTATCCAGAAAGCTCTCTCTATGCAGCTTTTTTCTCTATTGAATCAAAGGGTTTTTTCGATTTTAGTTTTCTGTTATTGAAATGTGTGTGGTTTCTTTTTTCATTTTGTTAGCAGGGTGTTGCGATGGATGGAGGAACCGGTAAATTTTACATTTTAGGGCTTTTTTCCCCTGTTTTGTCTTTTCGCAGGATTACCGGACTGGGGGACCGGTAGGGTAGTTAGATCATCGATGACCCAAGTAGGGAACTGCCCATCCAAAAATCGTTTCTAGGCCATGAATAAATTATCCGCATGATGATAATGAATTATTGCGTAAAGGGAATTCATTGAAATTTTATCCAGAAAGCTCTCTCTATGCAGCTTTGTTCCCTATTGAATCAAAAGTATATGTATGTGGTGCGCATAGTTCGGAGACATAGCCAAAAATGTGCTCAAACTTCATATACACAGGCGCGTATCCAGGATTCGCTCAAGAGGGGGCGAAACATTTTTTATATCTTGTACGGTAGTCATATCTATAGACATTTTATGAACTAGAAGTAGAAGTTTTAATACATGTTTTAGCATAGGTTTGCCAAGTTGTTCCAAAAAGTACCAAACAATTGTTCGGGAAAATCTGTTTAAACCCATATCGACATTTTTTGAATATTCAGTTAGTTTTTTTCAGTAAAAATCTGATTCATTTGTGTGGTCCTCTATCTTCGTTAACAATTTTATCAATATAGCTTTTAACTTAAGGCAACTGTCGGTTAATTCAAAGTAATTTTGGTTGAGTCGAAGTAAAAACTGTCGTTGGAGTCAAATTATTCTGTAATTGTAAATGTAAGATTTAACCAAAGAATTGTTAACATAAACTTAGAAAAATTTGATATTGTAATAAGTTAACGATATATTTTTCTATATTGAACAATTTTTTTTCGTTAAGTATTGAATTTTGTCATAAATAAGTTAAGAAATCGCAGTACAGAATCCGACCTATTATTAATATAAAATATCTCTAAAATCGCAAACCTAATATGTTTAAAAATCATTTAAAAATTAAATAATACTTTCATAGGAAACACAATAGATATTCTGATATAAATTTTTTTTCAGAATGTGATAATAGCAATATGCCATAAATTGCAAATTTTTTTGCAGTGTCTGTGATTCTTTTATAAGAAAAATTACTCCAAATCCTACAACTTTCATATGCAACCGAGAATATAAAAAAACGTTCCAGTGTCAAAGAGTTTTTCGAATACAACAATGTTTTCTAATCTAATAGGTTTAGAGTCATATGCATAATCACTTCTAAAATTTATAAACGAGTTATAAAATAAATTTTTCATACAAAATTCATTTTACAAATGTGTTATAAGGTTTCCAAAAAAATTTCAAAGCTATTATAGAAGAAGGGCCTAACGAGCAGTTTTATAGTCAGAACTATCATCTTTGGAAATTTCTTATTAAGAAATATTTAAGAAACTAAATTTCCTACTTAAAAATATATAAGAAAAAATCAATCTTTTTTCCGACTATGAAACTGGTCCTAATTATTATAACTCTTGAATAAAAAAAATCCTTTTACAAGAAGAATGACCTAAAATTTGAAAGGTTTTCAACTCAAAAAATTTGGAAACAAAACATTTAAATTTAAAAAAATAAACAACTAACGATTAAACTATCTCGATGGGTTCTTTCCGATCTTAATGAAATTCAGATATGTGATAGAGTTCTGCGGCAAAAGTTGCCAAATATCTAAATCTCAATAAAACCTTCTATTATTACCAGGTAATGGGTTTTGTAAGAAAAATTTAAGGTACGTAACCTCCTAATTTTCTATTATAAAAAGTATTATTTTAGGAAGGGCATGTCGATTACAAAACACTCATTAACCCTACACAGAGAGAGTTTTGCTCGACGAGTTTTAGTGAAATTTTTTTTTAATGAAATTTTGTTAACAAAATAAATATAAAAATATTCTTAAAATTGATGAAAAAGCCTCATTTATTTTATGAAACTTTTTCATTGAGTCTATGGTACTTTTAATAAATAGAGGAAAAATTTTCACAACATTTTATGAAAAATTACATTAATTCAACGAAAAATTTCATATACACAGGCGCGGATCCAGGATTCGCTCAAGAGGGGGCGAAACATTTTTTATATCTTGTACGGTAGTCATATCTATAGACATTTTATGAACTAGAAGTAGAAATTTTAATACATGTTTTAGCATAGATTTGCCAAGTTGTTCCAAAAACTACCAAACAAGTGTTCGGGAAAATTTGTTTAAACCCAGTGAAAATTCATTGCTTTTTACAAAAATTCCATTTTCGCGGCTATCTGCGATGGATGAGGAACATTCATACCAAATTTCAACTGCATTGCCTAAGCGGTTTGGGCAGGCCGTTAGTGGGGACATTTTTCCCTTTCAACCACCATTTTTACTATGTTCCTGTTCCAAAATAGAAAAATTACGTTGCCGGTGAGTTAGTCCTACTCCAAGGAATATATATTTAAAATTTTAGGTTGGCCAAAAGGGATTGGGCAAGCCGTCAGGAGGAGACTTTTACCTTATTTCCCTTCCCGATAGGAATTTCAAAAATTCTCCGTCTAAGCGGACGCCTACACAGAAGGAGGAACTCACATACCGAGTTTCCTTTTGGGATATCCTGTAGGGAATTCCAAAAATACAAACTTAGTCGATGTCTACTACAGTGGAGGAACCTTTATACCAAATTTCAACTTCTTACCTCCAGTGGTTTGGGCAGGCACTTTTCCAATTTGTGAGACTGCTTATGGGGAGACTTTTCCCCTTTTTGCCCGTTCGGGTAGGAATTTCCAAAAATCCCGTCTTAGCGCACGTCTATGCCGAATATCAAGAAACCTTGTTTTAGTGGAGATAACCGTGGGGGGAGGAAAAAAAGTAGTTTTTTTGAAATTATATATTATTTTAAATGGTACTTTTTGGAAAAACGAAATTTTTTGGAAAAAGATACTTTGTTTTTACAAAGTACTTTATTTGTACTTTTTTTGGAAAAGGTATTTTTTTTTTTAAAAAGGTGTTTTTTTGGAAAAATGAATGTTTTTTGGAAAAAGGTACTTTTATTGGAAAAGGTACTTCTTTTGGAAAAGGAAAATTTTTTTAGAAAAAGGTACTTTTTTTTGGGAAAAGGTACTTTTTTTTAGAAAAGGTACTTTTTTTGAAAAAGGTATTTTTTTGAAAAAATGTATGTTTTTTGGGAAAAGGAACATTTTTTTAGAAAAACGTACTTTTTTTGGGAAAGGTACTTTTTTTGGAAAAGGTACTTTTTTTGAAAAAGTTATTTTTTTGGAAAAATGTATGTTTTTTGGGAAAAGGTACCTTTTTTTTGGAAAAGGTACATTTTTTTAGAAAAAGGTACATTTTTTGGAAAAAGGTACTTTTTTTAAAAAAGGTACTTTTTTTGGAAAAAGGTACTTTTTTTTGGAAAAGGTACTTTTTTTGAAAAAAGGTACTTGTTTTGGAAAAAGGTACTTTTTTTTGGAAAAAGGTACTTTTTTTGGAAAAAGGAATTTTTTTTGGAAAAAGGTACTTTTTTGGAAAAAGGTACTTTTTTGGTATAAGGTAATTTTTTTTAGAAAAAGGTACTTTTTTCGGAAAAAGGTACTTTTTTTGGAAAAAGGTACTTTTTTTGGAAAAAGGTACTTTTTTTGGAAAAAGGTACTTTTTTTGGAAAAAGGTACTTTTTTTTGAAAAAGGTACTTTTTTTGGAAAAAGGTACTTTTTTGGGAAAAAGGTACTTTTTTTGGGAAAAGGTACTTTTTTTGGGAAAAGGTACTTTTTTGGAAAAAGGTACTTTTTTGTCCCCTTTTTGCCCCTCCCGATAAGAATTTCCAAAAATGCCGTCTCAACGGACGTCTACACCGGTCGAGGAATCTACATACCAAATTTCAACTTCATAGCTCCAGCAGTTTGAGCAGGCCCTCAAGGGGGAGACTTTTTCCCCTTTTTGCCCGTCCCTGTAAAAATTTCCAAAACTCCCGTCTTGGCGGATGTCTACGATAGTGGAGGAACCTTTATACCAAATTTCAACTTCCTACCTCCAGCGGTTTGGGCAGGCCGTCCAGGGGGGCCTTTTTCCCCCCATTTTTACAACGTCCCTGTCCAAAATTCTAGAAAGTACTTTCCAGAAAAGTTAGCCCCTACTCCAAGGAACACATATCTTAAATTTCAGCTTTCTAGCCAAAGGGGTTTTGGCAGGCCGTCAAGGGGGACACTTTCCCCCTTTTTGCCCGTTCCGGTAGGAATTTCCAAAAATCCCGTCTTAGCGGACGTCTACCCCGAAAGAGGAACCTACATACCAAATTTCAACTTCCTAGCTTCACTGGTTTGGGCTGGGCGATGTTGTCAGTCAGTCAGTCAGTCACGTTATTCTTTTATATATAGAGATTAGGTAAATGTATGAATTTCAAAAATTTGCTCCAGATATGCACAACATTATTTGGAGAAAACATTGACACTCACAAGCCGAACTCTCTCATATTTTTCTACTGTACTAAAAGAGAAATATTGATGTGGCAACACTGGTTCTGTAATGTTCACATAAAACATGCATTGTCATTATACTTCTTCTCTTTCTCACACTGGTTCTGTGATTTTTGTCATTCCACAAGTGCCGACGAACGCGAACAGTAAAAGTGATTTTTCTCCAGTTTTTTAAAAGCGAACAAAAGAGAACAGAATATGGAACTGTGCAAGCCAGATATAAATAGCGTTTGCTACTGCTGTGGTCAATATGTCTCAACACATAAAAAAGGGGAAATTTAAGTACTGATTTTGTTCAAACATACGAGATGTACTTCAACCAAAATATTATAGTGAACGAAAATTGGGTACCAAATATAGTGGGTAAAAGCTGCTACAACCGTCTAATGGATTGGAAAAATAGAAGACGTGAAAGTATGCCATTCGGTATCCCAATGACTTGGACTAATCCTGGCGAAGGTCACAATCCATTGAATTGCTATGCATGTGCGAATAAAGGAGCCGCAAAAAGGATAAGAAAATCGTATAATTACGTTGGTGTTGCAAGTGCCGCAACACCATTGCCTCATTCGGACCACATTCCTGTGCCAAAAGCTTCTAGCCCAGATATTTTCTCTTCTACGACTGCTCCGACATATCATGCACGTGATGATTCCCCATATGAGCCATCAGTATCCAATGAGCCAATTTTAATAAATCAAAATAAGCTTGATTCAATTGTTGCCAAGTTGAAATTAACACAGCATAAATCGGAAGAGCTGGCTTCCATTTTGAAATCAAACAATTTGTTGGCACCCGGTGTGAAAGTCACAGCTTATCGAAGTCGTCAGGCAACACTCCAAAGTTTATTCCTTGTGAATGATGAAAAAACTTCTGCATATTGCCCGGATGTAGGAAAATTGATGGACGCAACGGAAATAAAATATGAAGCAGATGACTGGAGATTATTTATTGACAGTTCAAAACTCAGCTTGAAGGCGGTTTTACTGCATAAGACCAATAAAAAACCTTCAGTTCCAATCGCCTACAGTACAGAAACGAAAGAAACATATGATGCACTGGAAAATATTTTAAAAATGGTTAACTACGCCAAACATATGTGGCGCATATGCTGCGATTTAAAAGTTGTAGCAATGCTTTGCGGTCTTCAAAGCGGCTATATAAAATATATGTGCTTTTTGTGCGATTGGGACACACGATTTTCCGGTGACCAATATGCATGCCACGGATGGAAACTCAGAGAGCACAGCAGGTTACAAACGGCCAATATTATTCGTGAGCCTCTAGTGCCGAAGGAGAAGATATTGCTGCCTCCACTGCATATTAAACTTGGAATTGTTAAGAATTTTATCAAAACTGTCGCCAAAAGAGATGAAGTTTTCTTGTGTTTGAAACTAATTTACCCGAGACTCAGCGAAAGTAAAATTAAAGAAGGTAAGTTATAATATCACATTCATTTCCCATGATTTTCCATCTTAACAAATTAATTTTTTCCAATCAGGCGTACTAAATGGTCCAGATATACGAAAGCTGATTAAAAGTGACGCATTCAACAATATTTTGATTGACGCTGAATTGAATGCATGGCAGGCAATCAAAGAAGTATGATGATAGCGATGAATGCGATGCCACTAGTCCCGAACAACCACCATCGAAAAAGTCTAGGCAATATTTATTAAAATAAATAAAAATAAATAAATAAAATAAAAATAAATAATTATAAAAATGTTTGCTTAATTTTTTTAGTAGTTTATGGCCAGAAGTCTGGAGTTATTGGGGAAAATTTATGAAAAAGGCGATAAATGACACTTTTTTGAATAAAAACAAATATCAATATTCTTGTCAAAATGGGATACCTTCACTTAATTGTAAATAAAAGCAGAACGCGTTAAATTTTGTTTATAGGTTATATGACTTTATATGAAATTAATAACACTTGATCCTTTTTTCCGTTTTGGATTTTTTATGAATTTAAAAAAAAAAAAATTTAATTTTTAGGCAAAAAAATATTTTTTTTTCTCCACAAATTTATTTTTACCGGCAAAACTGTTGATTATAAAGAAAAACGTTATATGAACGGATTAAAGAAATTGTAATTCTAAATTTTTCTAAATTTGTTTCATCAAAATCGGACAAGTGGTTCTCGAGTTATGTTAAACTACGTTTTTGCCAAAATGTTACAACTAAGCGAAAAAACCTCAAGATAAGGAAAAAATTTAAAAGGTCATAAAAAAAAATGACACATACGAACGCCAAACCCTTTGAGGGTTTTACTATACTGACCTAGTACCATCACCCTGACTTGGAATTTCTCACCCCCCAGATTGGCTGTTGTACTGTGAAATATGCTAAATTTTGGTGGAAAAATGCTGAAAAAATGCCATATGCTAGATACATTTTTTTTCATGCTAAATGAATTTAAAAAATGCTAAATCTGGCATTAAATATGCTAAATTGGTAACACTGATTGTAACCCACAATTAAAAATAACAAATTTTTAACACTACTTACATTTACACTTAACCAAAAACTAGTAGTTTCTGAAAACTGCTTGTATTTACTTGTTAAATTTGGTGAGATGGTCATCCATGATGGGTCATTACAGAAGTTCTATTAAGAGGTTTTAATAGTAGTGCACTTAAGTTAAAAAAAAGAAAGTTGTAGTGTTCACTTTAAAATATAAACGCCAGTTTTATAGGCGGAACTAAGCACGCTTGTTTTCTTAAATACATCTTAAGTAAGTAATTTCGTTAGAAATCGATCTTTGTTCTGACAATAAAACTGGCCCTAAATATTAATTTTTCAGTAAAATGCCTAACATTTGTTTAATTGCAAAAAAATAGTTAATTGTTTCATACTAATTCTGTAAAAAAGCTCATTACAACAAAATTTTGAGAATTATCTCTTGAAAAAATGTAGAATCTGTCAGGTTTCCTGAACAAAAGAAATTCTTGAATCCAAGAATCTACACAACATCTCAAAACTAAAAATATTTGTTTAATTCAAATTCTAAAATATCTGTTTACAAAATTAATCATTTTTTCCATTACAGCATTATGTGCAACAAAAAAATGTTTTTGGTCCATAGCCCCCCCCCCCCCTTGTATCCGCGCCTGCATATACATATATATGTTTATCATTATTATATTTACAAAATATGACTAACATCATGCGCGGTTTCAAGGGGGGGGGGGGGGGGGGAATGGGAAATTTTCCGCCCCCAACCCCCCAAACCGAAATCGGAAACGAAAAAAAGGGAAAGAAAAGGGAAAAAGGTAAAGAAAAGAGAAAAAGGTAAAGAAAAGAAAAAAGGGAAGGAAAAAAGGGGAAAGAAAAAAGGGAAAAGAAAAAAGAAAAGAGAGAAAAAGGAAAAAATTAAAACAGATAGTAATATAGAAACAAAAGTTTTTCCAAAGTGGAAAACTGTGCTAAAACAATTTAACAAAAAAATCACCCCTATACTCAAACGTTTTAGATTCTGAAAAAATCACAAAATATTTAATCAATTACGAGAAAAAAATACACAAATTACCAAATACTTAAGTAAATTTTTATTTCTGGCAATCTTTCATTTAGAAAAAAAAACTACAAATGATTACGTCTATGTAAATTTTCCTAAAGAACATTTGGGATATTTTTTGTTTGAGAACTCTTTTTATGAAAAGTTTGTCAAGCTATAAAAATATTTTTTTAAGAATTAAATTTAATTAAAAATCAATTGTGATACTGTTTTTCGTAAGAACATTTATTTTATATAAAAATATATAATAGTAAAAATCAAAGAATCTATATTTAGGTCAAAGGCTTTAAAAACTACATTTTTACAGTAAAGCACCGTAAGTTGTTTTTCACGTGTAAAAATTACACTCAAACTTTAAAGGCCTCAAATCGTAATTTAAATTCTGAAAATGTGCAATTTTTTTATTTTATTAGAAAGACATAATTACAATATACACAAAATGTCACTTTTTCACAAGAAAAATAATAGTCTTGTATACTAAATTTGCGTCAAAACAAAGTCTACACGATTTTCACGTGAAACTCATTGTCGTAAAAAATTAGATTTTTTATACGGAGTATAACAGTTTTTTTACGTGAAACTCAAACAACTTACGGTGGAATTTTTCCCCTTTTCCCTTGAAAAAAATTCACCCGAACTTGAACTCTAAAGGCTTCAAATGGTTATTTAAATTGTGAATAAAAACATTTTGTATTTAATTTATACTAAATTTGCTGAAAAACAAATGATAAAGAATTTTCACACATAACACTTACCGTGAAAAACATTTCGCTTATATGAAAAATCGAAACAACTTACTGAGCTTAAAATAACAAATTTTTAAAAATTTATTGAGGAAACGTTTTTGCAAATCAATTTTTTTCTTACTCCGCAGACTCTACAATTGTTTCTCTTTTAAAACTGTCGAGTGTATATTAAAACCTCAAAATATGATAAACAAATTTTTTAAATGAGAATTTGATTGAGATCTGAGGATTTTCTACGCACAAGAAATTTAAATAAACTATATTTTCAAATTGGAAATTTATTAATTCTAGTTCGAGGCCAATTATTATGAATTAATATAACTAATAAGCACTTTTTCTAAAAACTGCTATCTGTCTTCATCAGGATATTCTCCTGACAAATACTTCACAGAGTTTTTGCTTAAAAAAAAAGGACTTATTATGTTAATTCATAATAAGGAAATTGGCCTCGAACCAGAATTAATAAATTTCCAATTTATTAATTAAAAAGGTCGAAAAAACTATTTTTATTTTTAAACAAAAATTGAAAACCAACATTTTAACTATATTTTCGCTAAAAACGCAATGAAGTAAAATTTAAATATAAAATGTTAAAAATTATTTATGGTTTTGAAATCTACGGAGATTAAGCCCCTGTTTATTTATTACGAAAATGATCTAAACGAAAGCAAAGTAACGAAAATTTGTTTTTGTTTCCCATATATTTTTTACGAAAGTAAAGGGCGGATTATGGGACCGTAAACGTAAATGTGATGTAACTGTACCGTGCCGTATCTAAAAAGTACACTTATAGATTACCGTAAACGACATTACTATTTAGCATCTATTTCATGTGGTTTTATATTTTATTCTAAATTTTTCCATTTATTTGTTAATTCTTATTCCTTATTTGTTGTTTGAATCAATTTTCTTTATTCATTTCATATTTTTTCCGAGTAAAATCACTAACATTTACGTGTTAGTAACCATTCGTACACATTTCTTCCTGTGGTATCGGAACAGCTGATTCGTTACAGATACGTTTACGGTTGGGTAACTCAGCCTTAATTGTCAATTGCTATCGTTATGAGTATTTTCGTAATAGATAAACAGGCCTTAAGTTTTCATTTGAGTATAATAATGTATTTGTACACTTAAAATAATACGTCAGTAGAAAAATCTGTCAAACCAGTTTCAAATCGATTTGACTAATTTTTAACAAATTTTTAGTTGAAACACTTATTTAAGCAAAGATTTTGGTTATCCTCATTTAACACTATACTAAAAATCCTCAGTACTTTAACTAGTTTTGAGTGTTAATTTTCAAAACTATTTATAACAAATTTTTAAGACCCCATTCGTTAAATTTTACAAAATTTATTGTTAAAATATAATATTTTCATGTTTCTGTTATTACCCGGTAGATCGCGCCATTTCTTTCCCTCCCGATTTTTTAAACTAAGAGAGATAGAGTAATATTGATGAAAATTTCGACTACCCCTAACAGTGCAATACCTCAGCCAAAGGGGTTATCTCTATCCAAAAATGGACCTTGGCGGGACCTTGGACCCTAGGAAATTTAAAAATTTTTTTTTTAATGTAGAAATTCATAGAGGATTTCTATATAGGAATATCTATTTTAAGAATCAGGAGGATTTCCTGTACGGCAAAGTTTCCAGAATTAAACGAGTTCTGTAAAATAAATATCCTGGAAATCTAAGTGGTTTTCTACGGAAGAGTCCTCACTATTCGAGTAATATTTCCATAAAAGAGTCTTTTAAATGTTAGGGATGAATTTCTCAAAATCTTAAAGTTATCGTAATAAATTGCTGTTAGAATCTTACAATTTTTTAAAGAAATTGTTAGAGATTTCATTATGAAACAGTCCTCAGAATCCGAAATAATTTTCATAAAAGTAAATCCCTATAATCTTAAAATTACACACGTTATCAGATACTATTCGGCAAATACTCTCCCAATATATATACTGAGAAAAATACACAGAGGGTATTTTACTGGACGAGTTTTCTTTTGAAATTTTGCAGTAAGCCAATGAAGTTTTATTCACAAAGTAAATGAAATTTTTTTTTTAATTTATATATTTTATGAATCCCGATTAAATGAAACTTTTTGATTGAGTGCATGAAACTTTTAATAATTAAAATGATATTTGTCACAACATTTAATTCAATGAAAAGTTTCAAAGGTCGAGCTCCAGTGAAACTTTATTGGCTTAATGCAAAAATTCATTAATATCATGCAGGTAATTGTCTTAGTGTAGTGCTGAAGCTTCAGAATAAATTTTAGGTTTTTCTTCAGATATGCTTACACAGAAAGAATTTACAAAATTCCAATTAAATTTTTAAACACCTTTCTCATACCAAATTTGTAAATACAAAAAAAAACCTTTTTAAAAAGGCACCAACAAAGAAATTTGTAAATCCAAAAAAAAATTTCTTTTTATTTTTGTAACTTTGAATTTTTATTTTTAAACAATTTTTATATGAAAGATAACAATTTACATACGAGTTACAAATATTTCAAACAAAAAAATTGTTGGAAATAAAATTTCAATTTAAAAGAAAATGTGATTGCTTTTACAAATTCCCATTGTTGGTGCCTACTGTTTTTTCTGTATACTTTTAAATTTTTTTTATTTTTTTAAAGAGAAGAAAAACTCCAGAAGTTTGTTACATTAATTAATAGCTAACTTCTTTGGAAAGAAGATAGAGGACAGATAAAAGGTGGTGAGAGATGAAAAGCTTCCATTAGTAATATTACTACCTATTTAAAAAATAAAACCATAATTTTTTTACCCCATTCAGTAAAAGGAATATTTTGATAATCAGAACTAAAAACGATTTTTGTCTTAAATGCAACTTATATAAGTAATTTTGTTTAAAATTTGATTACTTAAGTCAAATTTTATAAAAAATTAATTCTTAGTTTTCGCCCATAATAATTTGTTCTAAAACAATTACAAAAGTTATTCGTTACTTCCGAGAAATTACTCAATTTCTGTCTAAACCCAATTTCGAATTTTGAAAAATGTAACATGTATTTTTTTCACACAAAAATGTAGTCACAAAATTCTCGGTAGAACAATTAGTGGGCAAAAATGGGTTAACAGGTGGTTAATTATAAATGACGTATGAGTAATAAACAAAATTTTAAAATTTCGAAATCGAAAGCTGGAACCGCCACTGCTAACATAGAAACATTACAGTATTTGCCTGGAGAGATACGTATTTTAATGATAAAAATAAAATATTTGGAAGCGCACCTCAAACATAAATACGGTATTTTTATAAACATATATATAATGGCCTGCAAACATATCCAACAATGTCTTTTTTCTATGTGTACCAGTAAAGGGTTTGAAAGGCGGAGGGTATAGGGCACTACATAAATCGCATTACTGTTAATATACGAACTGGTATTATCCTATTACCAAGGACTTCCTGGAGTTTTTAAACACATAGAATGTAATTGGTACGTTGAAAACTATTTTCTAAATATACATATGTTACATATGTTTGCATATTTTGTGCCTCTTTTGTATACACTCAATATGTGTAAAAGTTTGAATTAAGGTACAAGATGAATTTTTACTGTAATTATAATAGGATAAAAATGCCTACTATAAATAGGATAAATTTACATGAATATTTATTAGAGTGTAGATGAACAGATAAAAACCAATTGAAGCTCATTGTATGTGTAAATACATATTGTATTATCAAGTGTTTGCCATTTCCTTGTATTGTATTTTACTTACACTTATAACAAAACTTAACCGTAATGTTGATGAAGTTGTTACTAAATTATGTTTAATGTCACTAAAATACTATAATGTGAGTATAGCAGTTGGCATAGGTTTGACAGTAACTTTAAATATTAGCAACTGTATTGTATTTGTGACAACGAGTATGTGTGAACACACAGGCATATGTATTTGTATACCTATATCGTCACCTAAAATCCGAAAGACCGTAATTACACAAAAATTTTAACTTGATTTTTTGTTTGATATGATGTAGTTGGCCAAAATACCTACAAAATTTTACACGTAAATGTCCGTAAATGTTATTAAAAAAAAAAAAAAAAAAACGTGTCCATTATACCAGCACTCTGAAAAAAAACGGCCTATACCAAATATATTTAATCTGGTAATATGTATACTAGGGTGCTTATAGAGTTTTTGGTCGATTTTCGGCATGCATATCCACCAATTTTTTCTTCAAATGGTCCGAAATTAACAAAATCGATTTTTTTTTTGAAAACGTTAACCCGTTCCGAGTTGCGGCCGAAAATGATGTATTTTGTAAAAAAATTGTATTATTATTAAAAATTCCCAAAATTTAGTATTTTGTTTTATTTATTTATTTATTGACTGATATACCGCATAGTTTGGGCACATTTTTCGCTGTGTTCTCGAAGTATATGTAGTACATACATTAGGGTGGGTCGATTTAGCAATCGATATTGCGTACTCAATTTTTCGAAAGCTTTTAGCATGGGAAAAAAAAAGTTCCACTACGACATATCAAAAAATCATTTTCGAGGCTCCCAAATTTAAATTTTTTGCAATTTTCTAATAAATGCTAGATTAGCGCCATCTTGAGGTGGCATTTTGAAACAACTAATAAAGTTGTAAACAATATAACATTACAACCTTTCCAGAAAGGTATTACTTATGAAAATCGGATAAAAATGTGGCAACTAGAGGTAAAAGTATATAAGTAAAATTATTTTCTGCGGCCCTATGTTCCACTGGGAATTAAAGGATTAAATATATATATTTTCTAATCAATTTTAACGAAGTTTTGGATATTGAAGTGCAAATTTCGAAAAAATAACGATTTTAAAACATGCCTGTTCAAAAATGTACTTTATTTTCTTTTGCCATAGTAAATTCATATAAAATTTATTTGAAATAAAAAAGATGCAAAATGTGTATTTCAGATTGAATTTTCTGCAAATGTTAATGCAGAAAATTCAATAAGTTGATATATTTCTAAAAGCTCAAAGTCTATGTTTTTAAACCATATTAAAAATTATCTGTGGTTTAGTCAGGTATATGAATAAATAAGAAATTTAAAAACTAGAGCCAATTTTTAAATTTGGTGTTCACATTCGTGGATTTCATCCTAAAATCTATCAGAATTCATATGTCGGATGCCCGATGCATTTTTATTGTTGTACTGTGTAATTTAATCAGTTACCCAGCAAAATATTAGTAATGACACCTCGTTACCATCTGCATAACCAAAAATGTAACATCATTACCTTTTGCATTATTTTGTAATATAAAATAATAACTTCCTAATAACGACCTATTATATTCATTGCTTTTAAATATAAAATAATAACTTACTCGTAATAGTTTAAATGAGTACTTTTTACACACCCATGTGAAAATCGAAATATATATGAACATACATTATCATACATTGGCTCGTATGTGATCATGCTTGGGCATACATAGCCATATACGTCCATGCATAGTTCAATGTATGACCATACATGATCTCATATATTTCCATATAGCTTTGGATCCGAAATTTGAGGGTATATGGAGGTATATGCCTATATATGATCATATATGAACATATGTGAGTCATATATGAGCATATATGGTCATATATGAACATGTACAGTCATATACCCTCAAATTTCGGATCCGAAGATATATGGAAATATATGAGATCATGTATGGTCATACATCGAACTGGACATGGACGTATATGACTATGTATGCCCATGCATGATCATACACAAGTCAATGTATGATCATGTGTGTTCATATATATTTCGATTTTCACATGGGCAGTTAAATTTTTTACATTTTTATTTATTATATGTAAATATGTTTTATGTTTAAATTTTTATGACGAGTCCTAAAATTACACACTAGAAGATACTTAAATTTTTCTGAATGTATTTCCTAAAGCTAATAGTATTTATGTAACTCCTTATTTTTAAGAATCAAGTAAGCACTCGGATAACCACTTATAATTCAACTTTTTGTAAGCATGTGTGTAACCACTTATTATTCAAAATCTCATAACTACCTACATCTCATTTTTTCGTAAGCGAGCGGGTAAGTGTGACTACTTATAAAAACGACCACGCCAAACAAAAATAATGAGTTTAGACAGCAAAAAATAAGTTGTGCGGAGCTATGAATTTCTATTATATAACCACTTATTTGGTAATGAAAGATTTTGCTGGGTAAGATCTAAACTGGTACAATTAGATAAAAATTGATACTGGTGCAATTATATCCGCCCGAGTAAAAAAGAGTATATCTAACATATATTTTTTAATATTAAAATATATGATAACCCGAGTAAAAATAGTTATATAGGAAATTATATAATTTAATATGAATTAATATGTTTACATATAGTCAAGTGTAACACTATATCTTTGCGGATATAATTATGTATAGCTTTGAGTTTTTCAAAAATTTCTTATATGATGTCATATATAGATCAGTATAAATATACATGTCCCCATATATATTTATATGTGCCATATCTATTTACATATGCTATGACAATTTTAATACATCGTCATATATAATTAAAAATGGCTTTATCGGAAAATATATAAAGTTTTGTATAGCTCAATGTTAATTTTTTTTTCTAAGTTGCTTTAGATATGTTTAACTATAGCGCAATGTAAAAAAAATTATATGTTTTTTTGAGATATATTTATGTATGATTTCAAAATATAAAGAATCAAGTAAGCACTCGGATAACCACCCGAGTAAAAAAAATTTATCTCGCGCAATATCTAATTATATCCAATTTGATATTGTTTAAGATCTGCTGTAATATCTAGCTGATCCAATTAGATCTCAAAATTGGGTGTATCCAATCATATCGTATTAGATCCCATTGTATATATGGGGATAAACTAAGATCAAGTTATATCTCAAAATTGGGAGGTCCAGTGATATCTTTGGGGATAAACCTAGATCTATTTTGATCCGAAAATTGGCGGATCCAGCTATATATTTGTGGATATTTTTAGATCTAATTTGATCCGAAAAATGGCGGATCCAATTAGATCCAGCTATATATTTGCGGATAAACTTAGATCTAATTTGATCTCAATTTTGGCAGATCAAATTAGATCCGGCAATATATTTGTGGATAAACGTATATCTAATTTGATCCGAAAAAGTGGCAGATCGAATTAGATCTAGCTATATATTTGGGGATAAACTTAGATCTAATTTGATCCGAAAAATGGCACATCGAATTAGATCCAGCAATATATTTGTGGATAAACTTAGATATAAATTGATCTGAAAAATGGCAGATCAAATTAGATCCAGCAATATATTTGGGGATAAACTTGGATCTAAATTTATCAGAAAAATGGCAGATCGAATTAGATCCAGCAATTTATTTCGGTATTAAAATGGCAGATCGAATTAGAAACAGCAATATATTTGGGGATTGACATCTAAAAGTATCCATAAAAATGACAGATAAAATTAGATGCCGCATTATATTTGGGTACTACGTAAGATCTCCATTTATTTGGGATTAAATAAGATCCCAGACATATATTGCCAACTGTTCAAAAAATAATAGACTGGCAGAGCACTGATTGTATAAAAATTACAATATTTTGTTAAAATAAGGTTTAAACTCAGAAGGTAACGAGTTCAATATGCATTTCTTTTACAAAATGAATTTCTTTTTATAAAATTAAATTTTTTTTTTCTATAAATTTTTTTATAAAATTATATATTTATTTTTTTATTAAATTGAAATCTTTGAATAAAATAATTTTATTCATATCTTTTTGACGCTCTACACCATTTCCAATTGTATTAATTGTTTTAAGATTTATCAATTGTATTTCAGAAATAATCAATTGCATTTCAGTTTTATCAATTGTGTTTCAGAACTCATCAATTATTTTTCACATTTATGAATTGTATTTCAGAACTAGTCAATTGAAGTTCAGTTTTATCAATTGTGTTTCAGAAATTATTAATTGTATTTCCGAAATTCACAACTGTATTTCAGAAATTATCAAACTGTATTTCAGAAATTATCAATCGTATTTCCGAAATTATGAAATGTATTTGAGAAATTTTTCTCTATTAGCTATGAAATTCTGAAATAGATTTCATTATTTCTGGACACAACTAAATAAATAAATAAATAAATAATTAAATTTGCGTAATATTGTAGTTTCAGAAGTGCAAATAATATTTTGTGATATACAATTAAAATTTTCTAAAATACATTTAATAATTTCTGGAATACCTTTTTTCGATGCGTATAAGTTAGCTCGAAATGCTTTTATCATTCATTTAATTTGTAGCTATCACACATCTATAACAAGTCTCGTTAGATTAGAGTGTAGAGGTCTTGGCTGACAATCTGGTGGACTGGGTTAAATTTCATGTTTTTAAAAGCAAATATTAATCAAAGTTTTCTCAATTTTTTCAAAAATGTTTTTTGAAATCTATTTTTTTGCCAAGATAGTTAATGCAACGTTCTGCCAACGCATAACCGACCATCGCCAACGGTTTGCCAGCATTGTGCCGATTATATTTTTCTGTCTGGGATGTTAGACTTAAACCTATTGTATATTAACATTAATTAACACTATATTTTTATTTTTAGGAAATACATTTTTATTTTATTATAAGTTAACATTAAATTAAATTTTAGATAATGGCACCAATTTGTAGTTGTAATTATTATATATTAAATCGTATATTCATAAACATTCTATACAGTTAGACGAGGTTTATGGAACTATTTAACTTTATAAAGTGTTTATAAATTATAACTTAAATGTACATATATATATGTTAAATGTACGTGAACAAATTGTTGATATGGATCCACAAATTGTATCTCAACTGATATTGGAATTATTGTACCATTACCATACATCAATATATATTGAATGATATACATATATTACAATATATGACACTGTATTATAAATATTGTTAATGAAGTAACATATCTGATAATATTTTTTATAGCGCCATACAGTTTTACATTATTCATTGTATTCAAAATGTTGATGTGGTACCAAATTTGACCATATATTGTTTAAATTGTGCCATATATGACAATATATTGTTTAAATGATACCATATATGTCTATATATTAATATTGTTTAAATGACACCATATATCAATATATATGGGACTATATATGGTAGCATATATTATCATATCTGCATCTGTATTAAAACTGTCGTTCATCAGGTACCATATATGAGCATATATTGTTGAAATGGCACCATATATGACAATATATGGTTTAAATGGCACCATATATGGTAATATATTGCTTAAATAACACCATATATAAATATATATGGCACTATATATGGTAGCATATATTATCATATGTGGAACTGTATTAAAAATATTGTTCATGAGGTACCATATATGGGCATATATTGTTGAAATTGCACCATATATGATAATATATGGTTTAAATGGTACCATATATGATAATATATGGTTTGAATGGCACCATATATGATAATATATGGTTTGAATGGCACCATATATGATAATATATAGCTTAAATAACACCATATATAAATATATATCGCACTATATATAGTACCATATATTATCATATCTGGAACTGAATTAAAGATTTGGTTTATGAGGTGCCATATATGACCATATATAATCATAATTTATGTTATGTAATTGCATATAGTAACTTATAGTTACATATGGCCATATATGCTTTTAAATTCAAGCTGATATACTTTTATATAGTCACATGTTAGATATTTTTTCCTCAAAGGTTTTAATGTGGAGACATATGTGATTTTATATTATTACATATTGGCCTACATATATATGTATGTGCTATATATAAGTACATAAAGTAACATATAAAAGACATAATTACATGTACGTTTATATATAATTTAGTATGACACTATACATAATAATATAAAACTATGTAGATCCATATAAGAAATCTTTTATAATTTGTGTTAGTTATGGTTATATATTGACGAATATGAACCCATATATAACTTATAACGTTCTTTATAAAATCATCTATAATTATATATCATCCCACATAGGCAATTTTTTCAAAGTGGTTTTATATAAAAATATATAAGGTCCATATAAAACCGTATTGTTTATATTTGGTTCCATGTTATCAATGGTTTTGAACTACCCAGTCAGAAATCGCCAGTGGTACAAAAAATCAAGCACTGGCATACCACTGGGTAACCACGGTGTTAAAAATAAATGACTGGCAGAACACTCATTTGGGACGCTTTGCCAGCGTTTGAAAAAGGCGTTTTACCAGTATTTGTTTTACAAAAATTTCGGTGGTTTATAAAAAAAACCACTGGCAAAAAATTGGCTTAGGTTTGCAACCAGTGGTTATCCAGTGCTACCTAGCCAATGCTACCAAGCGTACAAAAATCAATTCACTGGTAGACCAATGATTTTATAAAAATGCTGACGCTTCGTTAAAAAATGTTTGTAGTCAGAAGGTTCCGAGTTCGAATCCGGTTGCAAGCAAAAATTTTTTTTGGATTTTTTTTAATTTAAAATTTTTTTTTGTTTTATAAATTCAATTTTTTTGTTTGTGGGAAAGCTCCTTCAAGACCAACTTTTTTTTTTGCCCTCTCAACACTGGCATACTAGTTACAAAAAATTGTTTGCCAGTACTAGCATTTTGGCACAGCCAGTAGTTGTCCAGCTATTATCACTCATTTATGTGGTTAGCCATCAAATATTATATGTCTCGTTAGCTCAGTGGGTAGAGCAATCGTCTGCCAATCTGATGGCCTGGGTTCAAATCACGGCAGGACCAAAAAAAAATACATAAGAACTTTTTTTAAATTTTATTTTTGAAAATATATTTCCAGACCACCTATTTATTGGTTTTGCCAGCGTTTTGCCAACGTTTAAAAATTTTGTTCCTCCAGTGCTTTTCCGGCGCTTTTTGAACAGCCGGTCCTTTTGTCTAATGATGTTATCATTTTGGGAATGGAAAAGCTCTTTTTGCCAGTACTTGTACCACCTGCTAAACTTTCCCGTTTGTATTTTTCTGACTGGGTAGTTTTAGATTTAGTAATTACTAGGGGTTGGCGAGTGACACGAAATGTTCGTGAGTCACGCTATTCACACGTGATCGTGAGTAATAATTACTATACTTCAGTGATTCGTGCGTGAGCGTGAGTAAGAATAACCCGTGATTGATTCGTGTGTGAGTTTATTTTTTGCATCATATATTTTTAGTAATTTTTACTGTTTTGCGTGAGAATTTTCTGATTGTAAGTTTAATAAGTAAGTTAATATAATCATGTGTGCTGAGTAAAAAACGAAATGCTCGTGCGTGAGTAATTTGTTTTTTTTTTTTTTTTTTTTGAGCATGAGTCAAAAATGGCTTACGCACCGCACCCATAACATTAACAACACTGAAGCTTTAATACGAAATTCTCTATACTATAACGTACACTTGACTGATTTCTTATATCTTGGTTGTATATCATAATCCTATTAACTTTAAAATTTCAGTGTTGTTAGCTTTATTTTAAAATTACTAAATTAAAAGAAATCTTTTTTCATGTTTATTGCACTGTCATGATAAATCTGGATAAAAGTAATGGAAGATTTATCGAAATTATAATTATATAATACATTTACAAAAATACATTTTGTAATTAATTACACATGCAATTACACAATTACATGTAATTGTAATAGAAAAAAAACTTATCTATAATTACATATTCGGCCTTATTATGAGTGTCGTAGTCGTAGTCGAAACTAAGTCGAATTTGCTGAAAATTCACTAAAAACACAACTTTTGAACAATTTTTCAATTGGATTTACCATATTTAGCACTCAGATTTAAAAAAATCCAGCATCAGAGTTACATTTCTTTATAATTTCCATTATATACAAAATCATTTTATATGGAGTCGAAAATTTCGACTACAAATTCGACACTCGTAATCAGGCCGATTATTTGTAATTGCAATTCAAAAAAGAACAATTACAATTACAAGTAATTGAAAATTTTTTTTTATTTAAAAAAATTATTTTTGTATGTATATTGTTAGATTGGTCCTATATAATATGACTAGCGGGCGCAGCTAGTCATATTATATAGGACTAGGCTACGCCCTTCCCCCCGGGGGGCTGCGCCCCCCACAATTTTTATTAAATTGTTTTTTTTATTTAAAGTTTTTTTATTTAAAGCCTTCACCCAGCCACCACAAATAAATAATTCTGCACAACAATGGGTTTAAATAAATAAATATTTGATTACTTTTGCTCATGAGAGTGGATTGTTAGTAATGAATCCATTATAATTTGCAATATACGTGTGTATGTCAAGATAATTTGGTAAAGTGCGAACTTAGGTAGATAGACCCGTAAGTAGTTTTGTTCATTTGTGTTTTGAATGAAAATAAATAACGTAAAGCAGGGTTGAAAAGCATTTTATAATATTAAAAATAGTGGGCAAAGCCCGCTACGTTGTTAGCGTGTCTTAAAGTTAAGTTTTTTTTTTAATTCCAGTTTATGTAAAGGTAGACCTGGCAATTCAAGTAAATTCACAAATTCAGTTGGAAAATTTACTGCGTCGGTTTCTTCCACCGGTGCTTCGTTACATGAAGTTTAAATATCGGAATATATAAATAAGTTCCATTCCTTTTCTAAGGTTTTTTTCTCTTTCACTTTAACTTTTTGGAGAGTATGTTTCAATGCTACATAAGTTTCATATTCCGTTGATAGTGTTTGAACAGGTAATTCCCTCTTCCAATCCATTTGCATTGTCTATAATTTCAATTCCACTCGTTCAACGTTTATATCCATTTCATTCCACTTGTGTAGTGTTTCAATCCCACTCGTTTCCTATTTAGTTTCTTAATTTTAGTGTTTCATATACACTTGTTCTTTAAGTTTTAGGTTTCTAGCTAAAGACGCAGACGTTAAGGGGGGGGGGGGGGGGCAATTTTCCCCTTTTGAACCACCATTTTTACCACGTTCCTGTCCAAAGCCCTAGAAATGCCTTGTCGATAAGTTAGCCCAAACTCCAAGGAAAACATATTATATATTACAGGTTTCTAGCCGAAGGGTTCGGTTAGGCCATCAAGGGGGAGAATTATTCCGTTTTTACCCCTCCCGGTAGGAATTTCCAAAAATTCCGTCTTAGAGGACGTCTGCGTTGGAGGAGGAAGCTACTACATACATAATTTTAGGTCTCTATATCCAGCAGTTTGGCCAGGCCGTCAAGGGGGAAGTTTTTTCCCTTTTTACCCCTCCCGGTATGAATTTCCAAAAATACCATCTTAGGGGACGTCAACGTTGGAGAAGGAACCCAAATACCGAATTTAAGATCCCTTGTTCCAGCAGTTTGGCCTGGCCGTTAAGGGGGAGACTTTTCCTGTTTTTGACCCTACCTGTAGAAATTTCCAAAAATCTCATCTTAGCGGATGTCTACAATAGAGGAGGAACTTTAATACCAAATTTCAACTTCCTACCTCCAGCGATTTGGGCAGGCCTTTAAGCGGCACTTTTCGCTTCATTAATCCCCATTTTTGCAATGTCCCTGTCCAAAAAGCACCTTCTCGGCAAGTGAGCACATACTCCAAGTAACATATGTTTTACATTTCAGGTTTCTAGCCAACTTTTACTATTTGTGCCCCTCTCGGTAGGAATTTCCGAAAATCCATCGACAGGGAATTCCAGCTTCCTAGTTCCAGCAGTTTGAGCAGGCTGAGAGGAACTTAAGTACCGAATTTCGGCTTCCTAGTTCCAGCAGTTTGGACAGGTCGTTAAGGGGCAACTTTCCCTTTTTGAGCCCCCATTTTATAACGACCCTGTCCAAAATTCAAAAAAGTATCTTTCTAATAAGTTAGCCCTCACTCCAGGGACCCACATTTTAAGCTTCAGGTTTCTAGCCGAAGGGGTTTTTACCGGCCCCCAAGGTGAGGCTTTTCTTCTTTTTGCCCCTCCCTTTAGGAATTTACAAAAATTCCATCTTCGCGGCTATCTGCGATGGATGAGGAACATTCATACCAAATTTCAACTGCATTGCCTAAGCGGTTTGGGCAGGCCGTTAGTGGGGACATTTTTCCCTTTCAACCACCATTTTTACTATGTTCCTGTTCCAAAATAGAAAAATTACGTTGCCGGTGAGTTAGTCCTACTCCAAGGAATACATATTTAAAATTTTAGGTTGGCCAAAAGGGATTGGGCAAGCCGTCAGGAGGAGACTTTTACCTTATTTCCCCTCCCGATAGGAATTTCAAAAATTCCGTCTAAGCGGACGCCTACACAGAAGGAGGAACTCACATACCGAGTTTCCTTTTGGGATATCCTGTAGGGAATTCCAAAAATACAAACTTAGTCGATGTCTACTACAGTGGAGGAACCTTTATACCAAATTTCAACTTCTTACCTCCAGTGGTTTGGGCAGGCACTTTTCCAATTTGTGAGACTGTTTATGGGGAGACTTTTCCCCCTTTTGCCCGTTCCGGTTGGAATTTCCAAAAATCCCGTCTTAGCGCACGTCTATGCCGAATATCAAGAAACCTTGTTTTAGTGGATTATATACTATTTTAAATGGTACTTTTTGGAAAAACGAAATTTTTTGGAAAAAGATACTTTGTTTTTACAAAGTACTTTATTTGTACTTTTTTTGGAAAAGGTATTTTTTTTTAAAAAGGTGTTTTTTTTTTGGAAAAATGTATGTTTTTTGGAAAAAGGTACTTTTTTGGAAAAGGTACTTCTTTTGGAAAAGGAAAATTTTTTTAGAAAAAGGTACTTTTTTTTTGGGAAAGGTACTTTTTTTTAGAAAAGGTACTTTTTTTGAAAAAGGTATTTTTTTGAAAAAATTTATGTTTTTTGGGAAAAGGAACATTTTTTTAGAAAAAGGTACTTTTTTTGGAAAAGGTACTTTTTTTGAAAAAGTTATTTTTTTGGAAAAATGTATGTTTTTTGGGAAACGGTACTTTTTTTTTGGAAAAGGTACATTTTTTTAGAAAAAGGTACATTTTTTGGAAAAAGGTACTTTTTTTAAAAAAGGTACTTTTTTTGGGAAAAGGTACTTTTTTTGGACGTTAAGGGGGAGACTTTTCCTGTTTTTGACCCTACCTGTAGAAATTTCCAAAAATCTCATCTTAGCGGATGTCTACAATAGAGGAGGAACTTTAATACCAAATTTCAACTTCCTACCTCCAGCGATTTGGGCAGGCCTTTAAGCGGCACTTTTCGCTTCATTAATCCCCATTTTTGCAATGTCCCTGTCCAAAAAGCACCTTCTCGGTAAGTGAGCACATACTCCAAGTAACATATGTTTTACATTTCAGGTTTCTAGCCAACTTTTACTATTTGTGCCCCTCTCGGTAGGAATTTCCGAAAATCCATCGACAGGGAATTCCAGCTTCCTAGTTCCAGCAGTTTGAGCAGGCTGAGAGGAACTTAAGTACCGAATTTCGGCTTCCTAGTTCCAGCAGTTTGGACAGGTCGTTAAGGGGCAACTTTCCCTTTTTGAGCCCCCATTTTATAACGACCCTGTCCAAAATTCAAAAAAGTATCTTTCTAATAAGTTAGCCCTCACTCCAGGGACCCACATTTTAAGCTTCAGGTTTCTAGCCGAAGGGGTTTTTACCGGCCCCCAAGGTGAGGCTTTTCTTCTTTTTGCCCCTCCCTTTAGGAATTTACAAAAATTCCACCTTCGCGGCTATCTGCGATGGATGAGGAACATTCATACCAAATTTCAACTGCATTGCCTAAGCGGTTTGGGCAGGCCGTTAGTGGGGACATTTTTCCCTTTCAACCACCATTTTTACTATGTTCCTGTTCCAAAATAGAAAAATTACGTTGCCGGTGAGTTAGTCCTACTCCAAGGAATACATATTTAAAATTTTAGGTTGGCCAAAAGGGATTGGGCAAGCCGTCAGGAGGAGACTTTTACCTTATTTCCCCTCCCGATAGGAATTTCAAAAATTCCGTCTAAGCGGACGCCTACACAGAAGGAGGAACTCACATACCGAGTTTCCTTTTGGGATATCCTGTAGGGAATTCCAAAAATACAAACTTAGTCGATGTCTACTACAGTGGAGGAACCTTTATACCAAATTTCAACTTCTTACCTCCAGTGGTTTGGGCAGGCACTTTTCCAATTTGTGAGACTGTTTATGGGGAGACTTTTCCCCCTTTTGCCCGTTCCGGTTGGAATTTCCAAAAATCCCGTCTTAGCGCACGTCTATGCCGAATATCAAGAAACCTTGTTTTAGTGGATTATATACTATTTTAAATGGTACTTTTTGGAAAAACGAAATTTTTTGGAAAAAGATACTTTGTTTTTACAAAGTACTTTATTTGTACTTTTTTTGGAAAAGGTATTTTTTTTTAAAAAGGTGTTTTTTTTTGGAAAAATGTATGTTTTTTGGAAAAAGGTACTTTTTTGGAAAAGGTACTTCTTTTGGAAAAGGAAAATTTTTTTAGAAAAAGGTACTTTTTTTTTGGGAAAGGTACTTTTTTTTAGAAAAGGTACTTTTTTTGAAAAAGGTATTTTTTTGAAAAAATGTATGTTTTTTGGGAAAAGGAACATTTTTTTAGAAAAAGGTACTTTTTTTGGAAAAGGTACTTTTTTGAAAAAGTTATTTTTTTGGAAAAATGTATGTTTTTTGGGAAACGGTACTTTTTTTTTGGAAAAGGTACATTTTTTTAGAAAAAGGTACATTTTTTGGAAAAAGGTACTTTTTTTAAAAAAGGTACTTTTTTTGGAAAAAGGATTTTTTTTTGGAAAAAGGTACTTTTTTTGGAAAAAGGTACTTTTTTTTGAAAAAGGTACTTTTTTTGGAAAAAGGTACTTTTTTCGGAAAAAGGTACTTTTTTTTGGAAAAAGGTACTTTTTTTTTGGAAAAAGGTACTTTTTTTGGAAAAAGGTACTTTTTTTTGAAAAAAGGTACTTTTTTTTGGAAAAAGGTACTTTTTTTTGGAAAAAGGTACTTTTTTTGGAAAAAGGTACTTTTTTTGGAAAAAGGTACTTTTTTTGGAAAAAGGTACTTTTTTTGGAAAAAGGTACTTTTTTCGGAAAAGGTACTTTTTTTGGAAAAAGGTACTTTTTTTTGGAAAAAGGAACTTTTTTTGGAAAAAGGTACTTTTTTTGGAAAAAGGTACTTTTTTTGGAAAAAGGTACTTTTTTTGAAAAAAGGTACTTTTTTTGAAAAAAGGATTTTTTTTTGGAAAAAGGTACTTTTTTTGGAAAAAGGTACTTTTTTTGGAATAAGGTACTTTTTTTGGAAAAGGTATTTTTTTTTTGGAAAAAGGTACTTTTTTCGGAAAAGGTACTTTTTTTGGAAAAAGGTACTTTTTTTGGAAAAAGGTACTTTTTTTGGAAAAAGGTACTTTTTTTTGAAAAAGGTACTTTTTTTGGAAAAAGGTACTTTTTTAGGAAAAAGGTACTTTTTTTGGGAAAAGGTACTTTTTTTTGGGAAAAGGTACTTTTTTTGAAAAAAGGAATTTTTTTTGGAAAAAGGTACTTTTTTTGGAAAAAGGTACTTTTTTTGGAAAAAGGTACTTTTTTTGGAAAAAGGTACTTTTTTTGGAATAAGGTACTTTTTTTGGAAAAAGGTACTTTTTTTTGGAAAAAGGTACTTTTTTTGGAAAAAGGTACTTTTTTTGGAAAAAGGTACTTTTTTTGGAAAAAGGTACTTTTTTTGGAAAAAGGTACTTTTTTTGGAAAAAGGTACTTTTTTTGGAAAAAGGTACTTTTTTTTGAAAAAGGTACTTTTTTTTGGAAAAAGGTACTTTTTTGGGAAAAAGGTACTTTTTTTGGGAAAAGGTACTTTTTTTGGGAAAAGGTACTTTTTTGGAAAAAGGTACTTTTTTTGTCCCCTTTTTGCCCCTCCCGATGAGAATTTCCAAAAATGCCGTCTCAACGGACGTCTACACCGGTCGAGGAATCTACATACCAAATTTCAACTTCATAGCTCCAGCAGTTTGAGCAGGCCCTCAAGGGGGAGACTTTTTCCCCTTTTTGCCCGTCCCTGTAAAAATTTCCAAAACTCCCGTCTTGGCGGATGTCTACGATAGTGGAGGAACCTTTATACCAAATTTCAACTTCCTACCTCCAGCGGTTTGGGCAGGCCGTCCAGGGGGGCCTTTTTCCCCCCATTTTTACAACGTCCCTGTCCAAAATTCTAGAAAGTACTTTCCAGAAAAGTTAGCCCCTACTCCAAGGAACACATATCTTAAATTTCAGCTTTCTAGCCAAAGGGGTTTTGGCAGGCCGTCAAGGGGGACACTTTCCCCCTTTTTGCCCGTTCCGGTAGGAATTTCCAAAAATCCCGTCTTAGTGGACGTCTACCCCGAAAGAGGAACCTACATACCAAATTTCAACTTCCTAGCTTCAGCGGTTTGGGCTGGGCGATGTTGAGTGAGTCAGTCAGTCAGTCAGTCAGTCAGTCACGTTATTCTTTTATATATAGAGATAAAAAGTATAAGGTTAATATTTAGATATAATTGTATCAAACTATGTCCACTTTTATAACATTTTATATAATTTTATACAAAAAGATATAATTTGATGTAATTGGATGAGGACAAAATTCGGATACAATTGTATCGAATTGCATAAAATTGTATCAAATTGTACCAAATTGTATACAATTGTATACAATTCGATACAATATGATACAATAAGACGTTCTCATTTTTCGGATATAATTATATCTAATTACATAAAAGATTATATATAATTAAATATAACTTCATATGGCTCCATATCATTTTTTTTTTACTTGGGTAACCACTTATTTGGTAATGAAAGATTTTGCTGGGTAAGATCTAAACTGGTACAATTAGATAAAAATTGATACTGATGCAATTATATCCGCCCGAGTAAAAAAGGGTATATCTAACATATATTTTTTAATATTAAAATATATGATAATATAAAATATTGTATACGACCTTATATGTTTTTATATTATGATATATTAAATTTCTTTTTAGAAATTTTCTCATATGTAATCATATTAAATCATATATCAGTATTTACTTTATTGCAAATTGTATATATAGGAATATATTATTGATTAAACCGTTCAAAATTTTATATATAAATATATATAAAATATTTTTAATTTTATTTTTTATATAAAAATATCGTCGGCTTGCCTGCAAGTAGTGTTATGTGTTCTTTAACAGGTTTTCAGGAGGGCTAAAAAAATGATTTATATTATCCTTTTAATATATTTCATTGACATCGTATGCCTTAATAATGATTGTAGTAAATAAGGCTGTGAATCATTAGGGCATATGATATCAATAAAATATCTTAAAAGGATAATACAAATCAGTTTTTTCGTTTTCCTGAAAACCTGTTAAAACAAAAACATAGCACTTCTTGCAGGCAAGCCGACGATATATTAGTTAATATCCATCGGCGTAGCTAGACCATTTTTATAGGGGGGGCTATAGCCCTTCTTAATATATATTTTTTTTTTTAATTTTTCCGAAATATTGTTTAGTTTCATAAGTTGTTTAAATTTTTTCTGCTCTGTTTTGAATACGTTCATCTGTGCAATCGGCTGATAGCTACTCTAACAAGTTATGCTTTTAGTTTTACCCACTAAGCTCTACAAACATTTAAGTGAAATCAAATTGAATTCAACTTCTTAAGTCAAGGCATACATTTTATTCGAACTGTGCTTTAGTTTTATGACTTGCTCCAGTAATATTAATACACTGATATAAAAAAATCTGTGCAAATAGCAGAAAAAGCTACTAAAACTTTGTTAAAAAGAGCCCTGCAGAGAAAAATGCTGATATCAGAAGAATCTGCTTGATAAATGTTAGATAAAAACAGAAAAACAAAACTGTAAAATATACAAAATTTCAGTTACATTTAGGTTATATTTTAGTTTACTTTGAGTCACAACTTACACGCAAAGAAAAAACATGGTTGGGATGACCATATTCGAAGAGCATCATATATTTTTGGGTTTATGATTGTGACAATCATGTTATTACATAGTTGTGACAATCATACATTTACTTCTTTTTTGTCATAATATGGTCAACAAATTACCTCACTATGATTGCAAAATGCTCCCAATATTACTTAGCATATTATAGTCCTACATATTATCATATTCTGGTCCTATTATCCCTATAGTATTCTCCCAGAATTCTGCTGAAGCTGAAGCTGAATTGAAAATATATGCATGTTTTAATTGACAATATTTATTCAATGACTAATTTACACATATATAAAGATAAAAATAAATTATGGAAGCTATAAAATGCAGAAATATATTGCTAAGAATATAATTTCACAATACATCCAAAAATCATCATAATATGTTCCTTATGATCATAATATTTTCTTGATGATCATAGTATTTTTCCAATGATCATATTATTGTCATGTCGAAAATTTTGTGATCAGCTAGGATCATATTATGATCATATTATGAACATATTATGATTATTTCCTTCAGTCTTTATATTTTCTCCAATTTCGTACAGTTTTTCAACTAGACTTCCGTACAAAATGAAAAGCTAAATGTAGCACTACTTATTATGGACGCTCTTTAAAATTACTTTTTCTGTGTGAGTACAAAATAAATCACTTTTTGATCACTTTTTACTTATTTTATAACACTTTAGAGTACAATCTAATTTCAAGTTTCCTGGTTAGACCGAATTCTTGCTTCCACAAACAATGTTACTATTAAAATGAACACCAATAAGTTTTTTTTTCCTGTTTTTTGTTTTTTAATATGTTTATTTTCTTTTATTGCTTCTTGCAACTTCTTTTCACAAAATCACAAACAACAATGACGCTAACTGATCGATGACGCTCATAAAAAAATATACTGACCATCTTATAGTTGTCGAAATCATACCAATGATTACGAACATGATATCTCTCAATGCAAATAATAATTTGATTGCAATTCGAAGAGAGGAATATGGTTGTCCAGATAATATATGATTGCAGACTAGTGAAAAATATGTGAACCGAAAAAAGAGAGAGATTTTAATTATAAAATGATTATAGACTACCATATCATTTGCAAGGTATGATTAATACATTAATAATATGATTGCAACAACCAGGTATGGCAGAAGGGAACTTAGTTTTGTGGCCGTGGTCATATTGTAACCATATCTTTTCTCTGCGTGTACCCTTCTAAAATGGGGAAAAAATTATTTCAATATTAGTAGAAAAAATCAGAAAGAAAAAGCTGTTATATCTATAAAACTTTATTTATTTTTAAGTTAAATGCTGAAATTAACAGAAATGTTTGCTGAAAATTTTTTCACTGTTGATTTCAGAAGGGAAGACTTTACTTGCACAAAATAAATGTAAAAAATAAAAATATAACACTTTTTTGAAGTTTTTAGCTTAATATTCAACAAAATTTATTGCTGTTCTGTTCAAGGTAAATTGTCATTTGCAATTAACTAAATTATAGCTAATATTTTGTAAATTTGAGAGACTTTTACTTGTTGTTTTCATTATACTAATACTTAGAAAACTGAGTCTGCTAATTTAAGGGAAAATTCTCAAAAAAAAATTTAAATAAATTAGATTCAGAAGTGAAAGTGCCATCTACATCAATAATTTTTTTTTTCAAAAAACAAAACAATATATAAAATTAAATTTGGCCTTAAATTCCTTTTTCGGAGATTTTGGGGTGTGACAATTATAGAACTTTTAGAACTTCATGCAAATACATATGTGCAACAAAATTGCGGCGAGATGCTAGTGCATATTTTGCTACAAATGCATTGTGGCAATAAATGCATATTTTGCCAAAAATGACTGTTTTAAAACTTATTTTTGAATCTCACTAAAACTGAGTTTTTACACAATTTAAAGTGCTTATGTATAATAATGTGAAAACTATATAACACGTTTATAAAATGAATTTTGTATGAGAATTTTGTTTTATAAGCTATTTATAAATTTTAAAAGTGATTATGCATATGGCCCTAAATCTTTAAAAAAAAAATTTAAAAGAAAAAATGTGAAATAGATTGTTTTTGTATTTACATCTTCAATATAAAATACCGACAAAAAAAAACCAGAAATAAAAATAATTTGATGAGGACGAAAGTTATAGGAAACTAATAATTTTTCGATGATGATAAACGATAGATTTCAATGTTTAAACTACTTTTTAAAATGATACAGTCCTACTTAACAAAATTAATATTAGAAACGCTAAAATAAATAAATAAATGCATATTTTTAAAAATTTAATGCAAATCTTCTGGTTTTGACATATATTTTATGAACATAAAATACGAATTTTAGTGCATGAACTTTCTTAATTTGGGCATTACTGACGATCCACTTTCAGATAAAAACTTGAACAAACATTTATTCATTTTTAATTTATTAGGTTTGAGGTTAAGAATAAAAATAAATCTTTTTCTCTAAAAATTATAATAAACACATTAATTTTCAAATCAGACTAGATCTAGTTTCAGCCATTTCATCAGTGATTTTCCATTAAATTGTATATCCATATAGCCCATTGCTGAGTCAGAAATGTGTAAAAAAATTAAATTTTAATTAAAATTTTATTTAAAATAAAAAAAGCTTAACATATTTAAAAAAAATTACACTTTTTTATTCGGGAGGCCATTTTTCGGATGAGATGGTGTATGTATCACACTTAAGTTATATATTACCATATAAAGCTCCATATTAATTTTTTTACAGGGAATTGAACATAAATTTACATGTCAATAAACTCGTATATACAGTAAGGCTATGACTCATTTTTAACAAAAATTTTACCTATCACCACGTGATAGGCAATACTAAATTAATAATAAAAATCGTATTTGCGGGTCATTTCGGCAAAAAAAACCTTCCGCAACAAATGCAATTTGTAAAAATAATATTTGCTCGGGGATTTTGTTTAATTTACATAACGAATTATTACAAAAATTATTGTAAACGACAAAAAATGTATCCAAAAGTCCCTCCAAAAAGGTTTCGTAATTTTTACCATAAATAGCTTTTAATAAGCATCGTTTGAGTCTCATATGTTTAAAACTTCGGAGAAATATTTTAATTATACTAAAACCATATAGAGCAAATTTCAACCCTTTTGGTGCGGGAACTTTTTTGGCAGTAGCGAAAAAGTAAGATTGCGTTTCTTAATATTTTTTTATGGCCTTTTTGGCTAGGGCATATAAAATTTGATATTCGCAAAAAAAATCAAAAAGTCATAACCCTAATATACAGGCATGTCACAGACTTCAATTTCACTTTAAAGTGAAATTGAAAACGCAAATTGCTTCTCCAGAAGTAAATGGTATTTTTGCATATTTAGACCAAATATAACAGATAAACATAATTAATTATAAGTTAAGAATGCTGTTTTTAATAATTTCACTTAAAAAAGTTTTTGTTAGAGAGCATATTTAAAGTTTTAACACATATTTCGCATACAATTAATATGATTTCGATGTACAATTTCGTAACGTTTTAGTTTTGCTTCTTCAAGTTTTTTTGCGTTTTCGTAAATTCTAAAATGTTAAAAAAACATTTTTTGGGGTAAATTCGTGTTCCAACTGCTAAATTTTGATATAACCCAGCAAAACCTTGGTAATATGTTGGTATTACAGAACACATTACCTGGTAATACCATACCCCTTCCCATTGCATTATTTCATAACTAAAATGTAATGTCTTACGTATAATGTGCTGCATAACTACTGGGTAGTAATAGCAACTTATTACCAATGATATATTTAAACACCTCAAAGAAAAGAGTTACTTGTAATACACAACATGAGTTTTAAATAATAGCAGCGACTTATTACAGATGAGATATTTTAAAACCGTAAAATAAGGAGTTACTTTTAATGTGATACGTGATCACTTAATAGAAATAGCCACTTATTACCGATGGTGTATTCAAATACCTCAAAATAAGGAGTTATTTGTAATGCGATACATGAGTGTTATTTTCTATTTAAAATATTCGATACAAATAATTTATATGTTTAATACATATTGACTGAAATATCTTTTATGTTTTTTGTTAACTTTATATTAATCTGAGTAAATATTAATTAAATATGAATTTGCTTCGTTTTAGCATTTATAAAAAACCAACACGATAACGTCTTATTTTAATTTTTTTTGTAAGAAGTAAGTATATATTTATATACAGTAAGTAAGCGAATAATTTTAATGTGTTATTTCAGACCTGTTTGTAACACATTTTTTTGGCCTTACTTTAAGCTGTTATGTAAGTAGTATTGTGCTCAGTATCGGTTATGTAAGTGGTTACGTAACTCCTAACACGTAACATTAAAGTAACATCTTCTTATGTTGTTACCTAGCCCTCTTTTGGAAAGTACATACCTCCAATGACATGCCCTTGTTAAAATAATAGCTGTGGGAAAGCAAAGTAAGAGGTTACATACCTTAATTTCTTCTTACAAACCTTATTACCAGGTAATAGAAAGTTTTGCTGGGAAGTTACCATTTGTAGTTATAAAAGAGAAGATCGCCGATAAAAATTTAAAATTTTAATTTTTCATAAAAAATTACGTTTTGCTAATCAGTAAGAAAATTGTTGAATTTACCAACAAAAAGCAAGTCGACTTTCTTGTGATGCAAAAGTCGAAAAGTCGACTTTTGCTTTCGACTTTTCGACTTTTTTACTTATTATCATATGTCTTAAAGTAAATTTTGTTTTTGCTGATATAACACAATAGAAAAAAATTAAGCAAGTGTTACTAATTCTATTGGAAAACAAAACAGTGAAATATGACATAAAAAACTCTAAAATGTCTAAGACACACAGTGGTTTTAAACTGAGAGAATTGGTAATACATACACAACTTCTAAACTAATGGTCCGATTTGGACAAAATTTATAGAATATTGTAATAAGGCTTTTGGAAAAAATTGTAGTCACCCTCTTTTATTAATAGGGCACCTATTTAGCACCAGCGTGCCAAAATATACCACCTCGAGTCTAAACAAGCTTTCGGAACCTTTGTTGTCTTAAATTGTCGGCCGATTTCAATGACTTTAGACTTTTTGAATTATACTTAAGGCGAGTAACTTTTTTCGAATGTAACCGTGGTTAAACTTTAACCACAGATATTTAAGATTCAAAACTATGGTTAAGCACTAAACTCAGTTTATTTTGGGATAAGTTAACAGGTCTTAATTAACAATTTTTCAACAAAACTATTCGTTAATTTCAGCTGGAAAGAATATTATTGGCATTTAACTAAGTTTAACTTATAACAAAAAGTTTATAGAAATAATAGTTTTTTCTTATGTGTTTTGTCTACTAATATTGAGATCATTTTTTTTGCTAAAGCACCGTAAGTTGTTTTTCACGTGGAAAAATTTCACTCCAACTTTAAATGCCTCAAATTGAAATTTAATTTAAACAAATGAACAAAATGTCACCTTTTCCAAGAAAAATAATAGTCTTGTACATTTGCGTGAAAAAAACTCTACACAATTTTCACGTGAAACTGATTGTCGTGAAAAATCATTTTTTTTTATATGGAGTATAAAAGTTTTTTCACGTGAAACTGGAACAACTTACGGTGCTTAATATGAAAAGGGTAAGTTCTCATTTAAGCCCGGTATTCTTGGAGTAAGTCATAAAATCAGAGTAAAATTTAAACAAAATGTAAGCCTTGACTTTGATTTCACTTAAATTTTTGTAGCGCTTATTGGGTAAAGCCCAACTTGTCAGAATATGTATCTGCCGATAGCACAGATGATCGTAAACAAACCAGAGGACCTAAAAAATGAAAGGGCATATAAAACTTTACGATATTTTTTTCAATAAATTTTAAAAAATAAAAATGTTGTAAGGGGCTATAGCCCCTCTAAAAAATGGTCTAGCTACGCCGGTGTATGCAATTTACGCTCAGCATTTGTCGAAAACGAGAAAATTTTTGAACTTAATTTTAAGTTTTCACAGGTGCGTAAAATATTGCACCCCAATTATTGTACTTGTTTACAATTAATCCAACTTTTTAACCTTCATCGATTAAACATGTATTTTTTGTCAGTTAAAAAATTAACTTGAACGTTAAAAGTTTAACTCTGCCAGTTTAAAATACCAAGGTGACACTCACGCTGTAATAACATGGGGTGACTACAAAATTATTTTTGTAAAAGCCTTAAGCCTTAAATGCATGATCTCTTCAATTTTAACCATTTTTTTATATATGATTTCCTAAAGTCGTGTACATTTCAAAAAAATTCAAAAAAAAAATTTTTTATAAACAAGGTGACTTTTATTGAAAAATATGGTTTTTTGCCAAATATATTATATTATTATAGCTAAAATGTGATTATTTTAACGAGTATGAAAAAAAGAAAAAATATATGAACTATACATTGATTTTCGCCAAAATTAATTTTATTGCGAGAATATCACTTTAAATATTTAAACAAACATTTTTGAATATTACACTTTTTGTAAAAAAACCCATGTGTTAGATTTTTCACAAATATACGAAGCAAAACCAAGATTTTTCTGTGTATAGAAGGGGCCCCAATGCCAAAAAATGCAGTTTTGTGCCTCAAGTGGGTTTTTTTTTATTTAAAAAACTGGTATGTTGGCATATGGCTACACCATCCATTTAAGGGTTAATAAGAATAAAATAAGCCTTAATGTCTATAAGTTTTGTGCTACGTTTTATGTTTAAAACCACTGTGTCATGATAAAAAAACAAGGAAAATTTTATTTTATATGCATAAAAGTCGAGTTTATGCTCATTATCAATTAGGTGCCAATTCTACGTTCCGAATCTAGTTAACTGACCCTCAAATAAGCTAAAAAATATGATTTTTTGCTATTTAGAAATTTTCATAAAAAAGTCGATTAATCGACTTTAACCTGTAAAAATTCGAAAAGTCGATTAATCGACTTTTACCTAAAAAAACTCGAAAAGTCAAAAAGTCGACTTTTCAAAATTTGAAAAAAAGTCAAAAAGTCGAAAAGTCGACTTTTTGTTGCAACTACATATATAACCGTAGGTAGTTTTTGCTCAGCCTAAATTCAGTATAAGACTTAATTTTAAATGGCCCTTGTTAAAATTTGGACAAAGACAATTACGATCGATTTTATTTTTTTTTTGTAGAGTAAGATATTTTTTTTACATACCAATTACATTTGGAACATATAATGAATTCCTTATCCTGAAAAAGTATGTAAAAACCTTAAATTCATTTAACACGACTGATAACAAGTTTTGGTGTAAATTTTTTTTATTAAAAATGATGTTTGCTATGAAATGAGAAAACTTGTTGAGTTCTATTTTTTCTTTTCAGCACATATTGCCGAAGTAGAACGTATATTTTGTTTAATAAAAAAAATGAATCCAGAGACAATTTCTGATATTATTAGTCAAATATAATTTTGGTATGAGTTGTCAAGAGTTTTATGAATATTTGAAGAAATGTGACACTCAAATTTAAAGCGTTTAAAAATATTCATGAAACGCTTGATAATTCGTATCAAGAAATTATAGAAATGTACATTCCCGAAAATGTTTGAAATAAATTTGTTGGTCGTTATTTTTTTTTTTTTTTGTTTATTCAGGTACTACAAATTTTAAGTTCAGAATGATTTTGTATATGTTTTGTGAAGTTTTTTGTAATCAAGGCGCTGTGGACGCCAGAAAGCAAAAAACTGAATCCAGAAACTATTTCTAGTTCTCTTTCTGATATTATTAGAGTCAAATAAAATTTTGATATGAATTGTCAAGAGTTTAATAAATATTCGAAGAAATGCGACAGTAATGTATTGATTGAAATTGGAAGCATTGAAAATACAATATATTTTTGTATTTTTTTATATGACTTCACCTAGTTAAATTTTCGATATGATGTCAAAAAAGTTATTTTGAATTCAAAAATAAAAATATGACGTACTTTGATTATTTTCCGTACAATAACTCAGCGAAAACTTCTATATATATATACTGGTAACAATAAATTTCAATAACTTTCATTTGAATCGTTTTTCTGACTTTTGTTCTTTCAAATATTTTTTAATAAATAAAATGCAATACTAAGTTTTATAAATATAGCTATTTAAAAAAGTTACTAAAGTAGTTCTAATTTTAAATTTATCACAAAAAATATGAAATACAAAAATTTTTAAGAATAAAAAAAATAAGCTTTTTTAAAAAAATCATTAAAAATAGAAGACATGTTTGTCCCATAAAAATCAGCATTTGTATATTTAGCTAAGATTCCATATTTTAGTAAACTGTATTTTTTTTTGAAAATCGTAGGGAGAGAAAAATTTTGAAAAATGCATTAGAAAACTGCATTTGCATTACGTTTGCACTTTTCTAACAATAATTTTGTTTAAAAACATCCAGTTATAAAGGAGACAAGTGCATCTTCCAAATATCGTTTAAATTAATAACATGCGATATACCGTTAAAAACTTATGGCACTTCAAAGTGAAGCACTTTTAGCATTTTTATGAAATTTATGAAAATTAAAAACGCGCATATAATCGCGAGTTTTTACAAATTTCGAGAACTGAAAAAGGAAATGTACAAATGGGACCATAGAGTACTCATGTACAAAAAGTAAACAAAATCAGAAGACCCATGTTCAGATTTTTTGTGTTTTCTCAATACATATCATTCATATGTATTTAAAATAACTTAGAAAAAAAATTTATTGTAACATTGCGATATATTAAACTTTATATGTTTTCCGATAAAACCATTTTTAATTATATATGCCGCTGTATTAAAATTGTCATAGCATATGTAACTACTTGGGTATTTAATCGATTAATCGTTATTCGATTAATCGAACAATTTTTGAGAAAAATAATTTAAAATTTCCAATTTTCGAGTAACGAATAATTCGAATAATTTCATACGATTAATCGAAATTAGTAGAAAATTACAAAGATGTTTAAAAAATATAAATTTTTTATTAAAGTAAATGTGCTAAAACCTCAAAATTTGTTTAAAAAATTTCGACAAATAATTTGCAGTAGGCTTGTACCTATCCGAAATTCATTCTGGCCTGAGAAAATAATTAAGGGACGACCTTTTAGAATTTATAGAAATATTTGTTAGCTTCAACACAATGAGAATTTCATGTGTTCAAGTAGGAGCGTTAATAAACATCTTAAATCCCAAAGAAAAACAGAAACAATAGAAAATTATCACAGTTTGCTTTGTCATCTTTCAAATTATTACCCTGTTGTTGTGACTTCTCTAGTAAACCAGTGGTATCTATTTACGTATAATAAATTTTTAATTATTTTTTACGACTTTTTAAACATTGATATTAAATGAAAGCATTAATAATTATTGTAATTAATGATTATTAAAATTATTAATTATAAATAATGCTCAATGTAATAAAGCTTGTTTAGTGAGAACTCTGAATTAATAAAATAAAAGGATGGAGGTACGGAAACGTAAAGGGAAAACAATTTCTCAACGGAATTCCTCTTTACATTTACGTTTTTTATGTATTCAATGGATACGAAATGTATCTCTTTCGTACGGGGTTTTATATTCTTCTTTTGGGTGTGGTTCTCCCCGATTTGGATAAAATTTTAATATGTGAGAGAGCCCAGCAAAATATTGGTAATGACACCTCATTACTATCTGCATTACCAAAAATGATATATCATTACCTTTTGCATTAATTTTAATAAAAAATAATGAATTCCTAATAACGGTCTATTGTATTCATTGTTTTTAAATATAAAATAATGACTTACTCGTAATAGTTTAAATAAGTACTTTTCACACAGTTAAATTTTATACATTTTTATTTATTATATGTAAATATGTTTTATGTTTAAATTTTTATGACGAGTCCTAAAATTACACACTAGAGAAAACTTAAATTTTTCTGAATGTATTTCCTTAAGCTAATATTATTTGCTTATCTCCTTATTTTTAAGAATCAAGTAAGCAATCGGATAACCACTTATAATTCAACTTTTTGTAAGCATGTGTGTAACCACTTATTATTCAAAATCTCATAACTACTTATTTCTCATTTTTTCGTAAGCGAGCGGGTAAGCGTGACTACTTATAAAAACGACCACGCCAAACAAAAATAATGAGTTTAGACGCCAAAAAATAAGTTGTGTGGAGCTATGAATTTCTATTATATAACCACTTATTTGGTAATGAAAGATTTTGCTGGGAGGGGACAGAAAAAATAAAAATATTGACAAAATCTGCTCTCAATTATTACACTTTCTTATTTTTATGAATTTCAGAAGAGTTACTGAATTTATTTTTGTTCCTTTTTTTAAATAAAATTATTAAAAACACAACAAGTATGTATATTATTTTATAGATAATTTTTTCGATTAATCGATTAATTTTAAAATTTTGTTCGATTAACCGGTTAAGTAAAAAGCCCGAATAATTATTTGCACGATTAATCGATTAAAATAAAAAGCCGATTAATTGAATACCCTAGTAACTACCCAGGAAAATCTTTCATTACCAAATAATTGGTTACATAATGAAAAAAAATTTTTTTACTACTTATAATTCGGCGTCAGTACTAGTTATTTTTGTTAGAAGAAATCGTTTTTATAAACAGTCTAGCTTACGCACGACTACTTATTTAATTATAAAGATAATGTGATATTGGTAACGACTTATTTTTTAACCACTAAAAAGTAAATGAATAAGGCTTACTATTTAACAACTTGTAACCACTTATTTTTAAACTCCTGATCAGCACACGAATAACTACTTATTTTGTTATTAGTAATTAATTTTTTGATCTACAGTTTAGTATGGAGACATTTGGTTAGTTTGGGGACTGTCCTCAAACTCTTCCTAGATCTAGCGCATAGTATCAAGACATTTTTGACTATATACAGCATAGTTTGGGCACATTTTTGGCTATGTCTCCGAACTATGCGCACTACATACATATGGGTGATTTCAAAAAATGTGTTAAAAACGATGTAACCAGTGTATTTCTAATGCATGGATTACATTTGAGTTATATATTGTCACCTGTTTTACAAAATTTATAACAATCTGACCAATTTTTGGTGCACAGAGAAAACAGATTCATTGTGACAACCGAATTCTTTGCCAACTGAATGGTTTAGTTGGAACCACCGATATATTTGTTTGTGCCAACACAAATTAGGTAAAGACAATAGAATTTCGGTCGGAACGATATATTTAAGTTGTGTCGGGAATACATTTGATTGTCGCAACCAAATAATTCGGTTGTTGCAACAAAACTATTCAGTTGGCAAGAAATTCGGTTGTCGCAATGAATCTGTTTTCTCTGTGTGAATACATAAAATTTGTGACCAATTTTATAGGCCAAATGTAAACTCCGTAACCAGTAACTCATAAGGTTTTTTAACTTTAATAGCTTATATTTTAATAACCAATGAAGCCAAACACTAACTGTTAGAATTTTTTTGAAGAGGAAAAGTGACGTTTTTAATAAAAATTAATATATTTTATAAACTTTTTCGTATTCTTTGCTAACACAACTTCAACTTTGTAACGATTTTTCGTCATAATTTTTGATAAAAATGCATACACCAGAATTTTTGAGTTATTTATTAATTATATTGGGTAAAGTATAATGTTATTTATACTCAAATCATCGTTGGACTGTAAATAATCATCTAGTATAACCAGGCACTATCCACGGCTCTCATCTGAAAAACTGAACTGGTTTTAAGAGAGTTTCAGTGTAAAATAACAAAAAAACATGAGAAATGTGGTGTTTTTAATTAATTATTTTTATTCTTTTTAAGCAATTTTAATTAAATTGTAAAGTGTACTTATATTGTCTGATATTTTCTCTACACTAGTTTTGTATAATTAGCACAAAATTTTGCTTATTAATATTAAAAAATACGCGTTAAAAAACACTAAAAACTGTTTCTCTTAAAACCAGTTTGCATATAAAATTAAAGAGACTTTTTAACAGCAGTTGAGGCGGGTGGTTTGTCCTTAGTCTATATGGTCGTTGGTATAACAGACTTGAAGTTTGTCTGCAGTATGTAACATTCTCGAAATGGAAAAGGATTTCTTTAATAAGATTTGAAAAAATGTTGTAAACTCCGTTCCTAATTTTTACAGCAAACCATTTAATGAGCAAGAAAAACAATGGCATATTTGGATTCACCTTGTAGGCATCATACGATTTTTTTTCGGAAAGAAAATTCAGACAAAGCGTTTCTGAAAGAAAACGAAAAAAGTAACCAAATGTAAATTCAGTTACTGTAAACTCCGTAACCAGAATTATTTGCATCAGATTGCATTCAAAAAAATGTAGGTAAATGTTTAAAATATTTTAAAATAACCACAAACAGAGGTGATTCAACTAACATTTATGTGTCAAAAGATGACTCAACCGATAATTTTGCGTCAAATCAAAAAAAAGTTATCAGTTTTTTTACCCTAAACTGCTGGAGCGAAAAACGATTGATTTTGCATTTCATTGGTGTGGAATCGATATTTCGAGCCATTATTAAGATTAGTTTGTCAAATTAAATTTGTTTTACACAATTTAAGAATTTTTTGATCGCGAAATGTTATGTTTTTAATATATTATGCTGTAACTTCGCAACCGCTGATTGGATTATATTTTTGAAAAGCATTTAAAAGGACCAAAAATACAAAATTAAAAAAAAAATATTTTTTTTTTGCGAAATGAATTTTATTTTTATTCGCGAAACCGCCAATTTGATAAACACAAATTTTATATTATTGGAAATCATGTTGATAACGTTTTTTTTTGTTATATCTTTTGCTTGCGGAAATGTAAACTCCGTTATCACAACAAAAATTAAAATTTTGCAAAAACAGTTATTGCGACAACTTATAGAAGACATTTTTTGCAATTAGGTTTGTAACGACTAAAATTATTGATTCCATTGTGAAAAAACCGAAATATTAAAACTTTTTGCTTCTCACAAATTTGGCCCAAAAACTTATCACATTTTTTGATTTCACCCATATATGTATACTAGAGCGTACCAATATGACCCTCCAATATGAAGTAATTTTGCAAGGAGGTGTCAAAAAAATTTTTTTTATTTTTTTTGCCGAACGTAGGGGTCGCCATTTTACATTTTTCCTTATATCTTTGGCATATGCAGTCGGATCTTAAAGGGTGATACACTGATGTTTTTCTCTCGAGGATACTAGTGTTTTGCTCTAAGGGCATTTTGACCTCAAGTATCCCCTTCTAGTAGTTACCCACCAGATCTCAGTTGCTGCCACCCTAATGTACCACCCTAATGTCAGAAAATTAAAGCTCGCAAAAAATCATTAAACTTTTGCTAAGGAAGTTTTTCGATAAACCTAGTAGAAATTTTTTTTTATATATTGGTTGCTGAACGTAGGGGTCGCCTTTTTTAATTTTTTTTAATTGGATTTTTACTATATAGCAAAACACTGGTCTCCTCGAGGCAAAAAAATCGATATATCACACTTTAAAATACGACTTTAAATGCCAAAGCTATAACGAAAAATTAAAAAAGGCGACCCCTACGTTCAGCAACCAATATATAAAAAAAAATACTTCATATTGGAGGGTGTACGGCGAACTTTTTTTTTGAGGTACGGTCTAATGTATATGTGGGTACATATATATTCACGCTGATTAATATATGGCAAAAATATATGAAATTTATGAAAAACTAAAAGCTATATATAATTATATCCGGAAAGATATAGTGTCACACTTCTCATAATTTTCTGTACCCAAGTAAAAAAAATTGATATGGAGCCATATGAAATTATATTTAATTATATATAATCTTTTATGTAATTAGATATAATTATATCCGAAAAATGAGAACGTCTTATTGTATCATATTGTATCGAATTGTATACAATTGTATACAATTTGGTACAATTTGATACAATTTAATGCAATTCGATACAATTGTATCCGAATTTTGTCCTCATCCAATTACATTAAATTATATCTTTTTGTATAAAATTATATAAAATGTTATAAAAGTGGACATAGTTTGATACAATTATATCTAAATATTAACCTTATACTTTACATAGGACCATATCTAACAATATACATACAAAAATAATTTTTTTAAATAAAAAAAAATTTTCAATTGCTTGTAATTGTAATTGTTCTTTTTTGAATTGCAATTACAAATAATCGGCCTGATTACAAGTGTCGAATTTTCGACTCCATATAAAATGATTTTGTATATAATGGAAATTATAAAGAAATGAAACTCTGATGCTGGATTTTTTTAAATCTGAGTGCTATGGTAAATCCAATTGAAAAATTGTTCAAAAGTTGCGTTTTTAGTGAATTTTCAGCAAATTCGACTTAGTTTCGACTACGACTACGAACCTCGTAATAAGGCCGAATATGTAATTATAGATGAGTTTTTTTTTCAATTACAATTCCATGTAATTGTGTAATTGCATGTGTAATTAATTACAAAATGTAATGATTAACCTCAGGCCTGCTGGAGATCTTATAATTTCGATAAATCTTCCATTACTTTTATCCAGATTTATCATGACAGTGCAATAAACATGAAAAAAAAATTTCTTTTTATTTAGTAATTTTAAAATAAAGTTAACAACACTGAAATTTTAAAGTTAATAGGATTATGATATACAACCAAGATATAAGAAATCAGTCAAGTGTACGTTATAGTATAGAGAATTTCGTATTAAAGCCATTTTTGACTCATGCTCAAAAAAAAAACCAAAAAAAAAAAAAAAAACAAATTACTCACGCACGAGCATTTCGTTTTTTACTCAGCACACATGATTATATTAACTTATTTATTAAACTTACAATCAGAAAATTCTCACGCAAAACAGTAAAAATTACTAAAACCATATGATGCAAAAAATAAACTCACACACGAATCAATCACGGGTTATTCTTACTCACGCTCACGCACGAATCACTTAAGTATAGTAATTATTACTCACGATCACGTGTGAATAACGTGACTCACGAACATTTCGTGTCACGCGCCAATCCCTAGTAATTACTAAATATAAAACTAGTTCAAAATCATTGATAACATGGAACCAAATATAATACAATACGGTTTTATATGGACCTTATATATTTTTATATAAAATCACTTTGAAAAAATTGCCTATGTGGGATGATATATCATTATAGATGATTTTATAAAGAACGTTATAAGTTATATATGGGTTCATATTCGTCAATATATAATCATAACTAACACAAATTATAAAAGATTTCTTATATGGATCCACATAGTTTTATATTATTATGTATAGTGTCATACTAAATTATATATAAACGTACATGTAATTATGTCTTTTATATGTTACTTTATGTACTTATATATAGCACATACATATATATGTAGGCCAATATGCAATAATATAAAATCACATATGTCTCCATATTAAAACCTTTGAGGAAAAAATATCTAACATATGACTATATAAAAGTATATCTGCTTGAATTTAAAAGCATACGTGGCCATATGTAACTATAAGTTACTATATGCAATTACATAAAATAATATATGATTATATCAAAACTTTTTTACTCGGGTATAAATTTTTTTACTCGGGGTTCCATATTAAATTCTCCAAGACCTCCTAACAAAATTGTGATAAAAAAACAAAGAACAAGTAATAAAGAAGTTATAAAGAATTCTAATCCTATATATGCCCTGCATAGATATTTTAATATGTTGCACTATATAAAGTGATATATGTGCAAAACAAAATATAATTTGTTAAAGGCACAATAACTTTTTTACTTGGGCATTTACACATATTCTTTATCATATGATTTTACATTCTTTTTGATATCTGCGTCAGTAAAATAAATTCAACAATCATATATTTAATAGTAGGTACATTTTTATTTCATGGTTGCAAAAACTGTTAGCAAACATATAGCAGTAATCATACTCGTAGTAGGTGTTTTTTTCTGAATATGAAAGGGTGGTTTCATAATGTTGATTACATTTACTTATGTACGCTATTATATAAATTTCATTTAAGTTCTTAGGATTATACACATTATTATCTAAATCCTTTAGGCTTTTACAGTCTTGTCCATAATGACAATTGGTCAGGGTGATAAATAAACAAATCAAAAAAAGTCTAAACATAAAAACATTTTATTTACTACACCAAGTAGAAAACACTCATAAGACACTCTATCATCATACTTTTAATCATAAATATACATACGGTCAACATAAAAGAATAATATCTTGTTTTGTAGCCAACATAAAATGTTTATAAAAAAACGTCTAAGATGTAAAAAAAATCATGGATGTTAAAACAAACGATATACAGCGTGTAGATTTTATGACCTTTTTCCGTTTATTTCCCTAGAGGCCGATAAAAAATGAACATTTCTTTAATCTTTTTCTTTCTTGATTTCTTTATTTTTATCATAGTGCAGTGTGTCAAAGATTTACTGTTTAAGTCCCTAAAATAAGATTTACTAACGTTGTTTTTTAACACTTATATTAATACAAAAACATTTATATGTATTTGTGTGTGGTTAAACATCCCAGTGAGCATGGTATACGAAAAAATGTCCAATCGAATTACTTGACAGAAAAATATTATTGTGGCAACAAGCGTTTTGGTGGAAAACGTGTTCCGAAAGCAATACTTCTAGGCAACACGAAATCGGTGCTCGAAGATATTTTATAAATCGGCTAACTACCAATTGGAAGTTACAGATAAGATATTGTCTTTATATCATTTGGGGGTTACAGAGAAGATAAAAAAAACTTTTTAAAGATATCTTACTACTTTTATTTTAATATATTGAAAAAAATAAAAACATCACAATTCGACTAATTTTGATTCTCAATAATACTACCGCATATTCCGTTTCTTTGTTTCTTTTACCATTCCTAAGAAAAGTTTTGTTTTTTTTTTGTTTGCAATTTGTTATAAAAGAAATAAAATTCTTCATTTCGTTCGGAAAAAACGAATCCACATAAAATCATGCGATGTTTAATACAACACTTAACTTTGTATACAAACGAATGATTTTAGGCGTATTCGTTTTCCATAACACCCCCGAATATTTTTACCATCTGCGATTTACACCGCCATATCTCAATAAATAATTTCTTTAAAAATATAAATTAAATATATTTTGTTTCTCAGTACTTTATTTTTGCTTTTGTCACATCTCATAATAGCACTCTTAAAATAATAAGGTTGTTCATAAGGGGTGTGCTATCTGTTGTATCGTTGTATCGTCCTAACAAAAAACAGAGTTGTTAAAATTTTTATTTGTGTTTAACAACGATTTTCTATTCAGTTTTCTATCGGTTAGCACACTCAAACATAGGACACTAAACATACGTAAAAATGTTGTATCGTGCTATTCTCAAATGTTGTATTTTTTCAATTTAATTTTTAACAACTCTGTTTTTTGTTAGGACGATACAACGATACAACAAATAGTACACCCCTTGTGAAAACCCTTAATGTTTAAGTTGGCTTTAAATATTACTGTGACCTAGAATTTCTTTCATTTTTGTTAATAACTTAGGAACCAATAGGAATACCAACCAAACTAATATTTGTCATTGATAAAAAACTGATAATTCATACAAAAATACTAAAATTGATTTAAAATCACGGATTAAAATAAAAAAAGCTTTAAAATGATATACAAGTCAGTCACATAGCTAAAATAATACAAAAGTTAAACCAATTTCATCACGCATTATTTTAGCAAATTTTATCATTTGACACATGTTTATTACCCCATCGTTTGTGACTGGCCTGGTAGTCCAATTCTTCAGGTATACCTTAGATATACAAGATACAATTGTTGATTTCAAATACGTATCAAAAATTAAAGCTGAACTTTCAAAGTAAATTTTGATAATAAAAAAATGCAACTACAAAATTTTCGTAGGACTTTATATTAGGTTTGTTTTTTTTCCAAATTTTTTCTTTTTATAAAATTTCTAAATAGGCAAAACTTTATCTTCTTAAAAATTAAGTACTTATAAAAGTGCTAACAAGTCTTGAAAATGTTTGCCTTTTATCTTTTCTTCTTCTTTTATTGCCTATCCAATTTTGAATATAAGCGATTACATTTTTTTTTTTTTTAATTCATTTATTTATTTTGTATTTTCTCTAGAAATATTCATTACATTTTCATTTTTTCTCTGAACAACTTGCAAAGCCATGTAGGCTTGTCTACAGGTAATTAAAGATTATTAAAAACGTTATTAATATTCATATATGATTTCGAAAAATAGTTACTTTACAGAATTTTTTCTTCCTTTCAAACTAAAATATTTAAACGAAGTAAATATGTCATTCAATAAAGGAAAAAAATAAAATTAGCTGAACATTAATGAAGTATTCCCAGGTGAAAATGTTCATATATGGTCATATATGGCAACATATATGGGTTCGGATCCGAAATTTGAGGGTATATGGCCATATATGGAGATATATGAATGTTCATATAATTTTTTTTTATTTTTTAATAAAAATATTGCTTTTTTTATTTAAATTAAATGTAAATATTACAATTCTTACTGATGAATTTGTACATTTGAATGAAATTGAGAAATTATGAAATTTTTAATGGACATAAACATTTTACTTGAAGTTTAGAAATTATTTTATGACTGTTTTTTGATTATTTAATGACTGTTTATACACTAATAGAAAAAAGTGTGTAAAAATTTTAGTTAAAGCTACTAAAAATTAGTTCAAAATTAAAAACTGCTGAATTAGCAGAGTATTTTTGCTAAATATAAATAAGATAGGAACAGCAAAAATAAAAGTGTTTAATATATTTACAAAATTTGAGTTATAATTGAGCTAAATATCAGTGATTAAGAAATAAAATTAGACAAAAAACATCACATAAAATTTAAAATTTTCAAAGTTCCTTTTTCATTTTTGGTTTTTAATAAATAAATTTAGCAGTTTTATTTTTGCTGTTTTTATCTTACTGCAACATTTTCAATTGTATTTCAAAATTTATCATTATATTTCAGAAGTTATCAATTGTTTTTCAGATTTATCAATTGTATTTCAGAAATAATCAATTGAATTTCAGTTTCATCAATTGTATTGTAGAAGTTATGAATTGTTTTTCAGATTTACCAATTATATTTCAGAAATAATCAATTTATTTCCAGTTTTATAAATGCTTTTCAGAAATTATCAATTGATTTTCATATTTATTAATTGTATATCAGAAATTATGAATTGTATTTCAGAAACTGAAAATTGTATTTCAGAAATTTATTAATTGTATTTCAGAAATTCGCAATTGCATTTCAGAAATTATCAAATGTATTTTACAAATAATCAATTGTATTTCAAAAACTGGCAATTGTATTTTAGAAATTGCCAATTGTATTTAAGAAATTATCAATGTATTGTATTTCAATATTTTTTGAATCCGCTCACGTAATTACCCCCATGACAAAAAAAACTTAAAACATTACCCATATATGGAATAATATATTAGTTCATATATGAAGATATATGGAATATATGAACCAATATATGGACCAATAAATGCAGTATATTATCATATATGGATTCATACATTTGAATGTATTTACCCATATATGCTTCCATACATAACATATATGTTCATATATGATCATACATTAAACCATATATGCTCATACATTAAACCATATATGACAATATATGAACATTTTCACCTGGGTTGTTTTTTTTTTTTTTTTGATTTTTCCCTGAGTACTCATTGCGTACTTATATAATAATTTTTTAAAATTTTTCTTCTTTTCATATTGGTGTTAACATTTTTTATAATATTATAAGGCATATTGTTAAATATTTTTTTTAAAGTTCACAGCAAAGTTATTGCATATTTCTTGTATATTTAAGTTTTTGAAGTTTTTTACAATAGTTTCATCTAAGTTATTAGATTTTTTACCGATTAATGCATTTACTATTTGCCACGTTATGCGAATATCAATGCTTTTAACTAACAACTAAAATTATATATAAGTAATTAAATACAAAATTAATCTAAATATATACAAATTATGAAATATTATTTGAAGAAATTGTTCTCTGTTCCTCGTAGTATGGATAAGTTTACCAATAGTTCTCAAACCAGTCCAGTTTCTTTTATTTTTTAAGCAAGACATGTGTTTCCTTCCAATGCCTGTTCTTCCTTCTATTATGCCCTGTAAGATAAGTTGTAATAATTTTCTCTTTTAAACAAAAATATTTTTCATAAAAATATTTGAAATTTCAGTATTTTTAATTTAATAAAGTATTAAAAATAACAAATGCTGACAAATAACCCTATGCGGAATTAACAGTCAATTTCCCTCAAAGTACATACCCCGTGATTAGTTAAAGCAAGACTTGACAACGGATTGGTTTACCATTATTGTGGGATAAGCAGTGCCAGTTAGTTAACATAAACTTCAATGACTACACCATTTTAGACTGAAATTGAGAAAATTCCAAATGAAATTCAGCTTTTTCACATAAAATTGAGAAAATTCTAAATGAAATTGCGATTTTATATTTGATTTTGAGAAAATCCCAATAAAATTATGATTTTTTATTTAAAATTGAGAATATTCCAAATAAAATTTAAATTTTTTATAATGAGAAAATTCTAAATAAAATTGAGGTTTTCTTTTTCCAATTGAAATTGGGATTTTCCATTTTAAATTGGAAAAAATTCAATTAAAATTAAGTCTGTTCATATGATATTGGGAAAATTCCAAATTAAGTTGTGATTTTCTATTTGAAATTGATAAAAATTTTATTGAAATTGTGATTTTTCGTTTGAAATTGGGAAAGTTTTAAATTAAATGCGAAAAATGTAAATGAAATTGAGAAAAGTGTATTTGTATTTTAGATATTTCCAAATGAATTTCAGAATTTTCATTTAAAAATTAGATTTATAATATTTAATTAGAACAATAAAAATAATTTCAATATTTTTATTTTAAACTGCAAATTTAATTTTTCTAAACAATTAAAAAACGCAATGTTACAGAAAGCAAACCTAAAAAATTCAACAAACATGAAATAAAAAAAACGAAATATTATAATTAACACATTACAACCTTTCATTCTCCCACTGGCATGTCTTCCAATGCCAAAGCCGCTTGGTGAAATGTTGTGGTATGCTAAATAGCTCTATCAATAACTCCTTCCAAGTACGCAAGCCTTTGTTCTCCTATACTCGGCGGCTGTACAATCGGAACGTTCATATTGGCTTTTACTTTGCTTTTTTTTTTGGACCAAATTATTTCAATGGGAGTCAGCATTGGTGAGTAGGGGCTCAGTCTTAGCAGAATTGTCAAAAATGCATTCGAGACGACTATGGCATGGTTCGTTATCGCATACTACAACAAGTTCTGACAGCTGATTGCCGGATTCTTCCCACCTGAATAGAAGTCTTTGAACCCACTCGTTTACACTACCTGTTACTTTAACAAAATGTGTTCCTACACCCAGAAAACAGTCTCAGTTGTGGCCACCGAATTTGTTGTCAGTCGAATTCGTGCGGTTACGACAACTATCTTCATATAATATTATATTTTTCGTCCTGAAAGCCAATATTCGGTTGTCTAATCAATATTATGTTCCACATAAATATTATTATGTTCCACAAAATTTTATTGAAATTAAAAAACTTTTTTGAATTTTCTGGTGTTGAACCCGGCTATTCAGGTTAATAGTCCACACTCTTACCCACTGCACCACAACTACTTTTAATTTTCTTAGCCATATTTACTATTTATGCATATGAATATTTTATTTTAATTAAAAAAAAAAAAAACATCTAAATTTTTGTCTTTCGCGGGATTCGAACACGGAAATCCGGCGTACTAGGCCAACTCCTCACCTACTACACCACAACCACTTATTAATTTTAATGTCTAATTTTGAATTTGTATCTTTTATTTGGAAAACAAATACAGTCTAGAATTCGCTTACTAATACCAATTTATAGCTGTGTGTGTTATCATTACAATCCACAATTCGGTTGGTTATACAGAAACTCGACTTTAAGGTCCTATTTGATTGCGATACTCGTATTTGTAGTTACCACTTTCGAATATTGAAATTTTTTTAATAAAGATTGAAGATAACACCAATTCTCTTGTATATTCACTAAATAAATGACTGCATAGATTTACTAAACTGATACTAATTTTAAAATTGATTGGAGATCCCAATAATTTGTTGAAAGGATTGTTTTTTAGTTCATTTTCCCTATTTTTAATACCTAGTGAAATATTTTTGGTGTAGTACTCAATTATAGGTAACTCCAAATAAATGAATTTAGATGAATTTAGGTTTATTTTCGAGAATTCGGGACTCGACGTTATATGTGTATCTGAGACTTGGCTGGATGAAAAAATCTCTGATGGTTTGATTTTGCTAAATGGATATAGAATGTTTAGAGCTGACAGAAAAACTCGAGCTGGTGGTGTTGCCATTTTCGTTAAAGATAATATATGTAGTAAATTTGTTTGCAAATCTGGTGAAAAGGATGAACACGAAAAGATGGATGAAGGGGAGTCAATAGGAAAAAAGAATAAGGGCAGCATTAGGAAACAGAGAAAAGGTAATGGTAAGAAAAATAAGGAAAAGCAAGTTGTAGAATACTTATTTATTGAGATCCAATCGCTTGGGAGGAAAATGTTAGTAGGATGTTTATATAGACCTAACAAGAACGTAGCAATTGATAATTTTATGTCAAAATTGGAAATGATAACAATATCATATAATGACATAGTGGTGTCTGGAGATTTTAATTCGAATCTACTCATAGAAACATCATTGAACGAAAAAATGATATCTGTTGGCCTTATACCAACCAATAAGTACATACTAGAGGCCAGTATGAATGTTTTGCAAGACATTCACAAAACATTTTCTTAAACAACACCAAAATATTTTTTTTTGTTTTCTGTTTTATTTATTTTTTTTTTGTAATGATCTGAATTTTAACATCTTGTAAATAACTACAAATAAGTAAAATGGTCAATTTTTGTTATATTTAGTATTAAAAATCGTCAAATCTCCCATCAGCGCATGCAAGAGAATGTATTGTAAGACATTCATTCAGCCCTCTAGTACATACCTACCCACTACACATCCACAACCAGCATAATAATAATTGTTTCGTTGGTGATTCCTCTTGTGTATTACTTTATGATCAGATATCAGCATCGTGTTTTTCTAAGCATGACCTGATTTTTCTGTCATATGATTTCGAGTTGCAAATGTGTGATGAAACATATACGTTTCGCGATTTTAGGAATATTGACATTGAGCTTTTGTATGAAAACTTTTTTAGCATTGATTGGAATGATGTGTATGTTATGGCTTCAGTTGATTCTCAACTACAGTTTATTGAGTCTAACATCTTAAGATTATATGATATTTTTGTACCACTAAAAACTAAACGTATCTCAAAGAAGTCTAGACCTTGGTTTACATCCTCCATAAAACTTTTAATTGAAAATAGGGATATAGCGTACTCACGATGGAAAAGATTCAAAACTACAGAGCTTCATAATGAGTATCGTCAATTGAGAAGAGATGTTAATAATATGATCAGAAAAGCAAAATCTGAATATTTTTCCAATCGCTTTACTAATGCTATTAATAGTAAACAAACATGGAAAACTATAAAGGAAATAGGCGTAGGAAAGCTTGTAAACGTTGTTCATTCCCTGGTAGATGTTAATCAAGTAAATAATAGCTTTATAAATATCCCTATGACTATTTCAGATCCTAGTTTCCACAATTTTACTGAAAACACGAATTCAACCACAATTTCCGACAACAGTGAAATGATGAACATGTTTGAATTTGAGTGCGTTGATCAAATTGATGTCCTGAAGTGCTGTTCTAGTATTAAATCAAATGCTGTTGGTTTTGACAATATACACCCAAAATTTATTAAAATACTTTTTCCACTTCTTCTACCATATATCACACATCTTTTTAACACAATAATTACAACAAGTTCATATCCTCTTAACTGGAAACACGCTAAAATTATACCTGTGCCAAAATCTAGATCCGAATTTAGGCCCATTGCAATCCTACCATATCTCTCCAAGGCTCTAGAGAAATTATTACACAACCAAATGAGCTCCTACATCAGAAAACACAACCTCCTACTGAAAGACAGTCAGGGTTTCGTCCAAAACATAGTTGTGTTACTGCACTTTTAGAAGTTACTGAGACTATAAGACAGAAAGTTGATAATGATGAACTGGTTTTCTTAGTACTGCTTGATCACTCAAAAGCATTTGATACGATAGACCATACCATCTTGAGTAAAAAGCTAAAACACTTTTTTAATTTCTCTACACTCAAATAAAAAAGTCTGTAAAAGTTACAGAAAAAACTGTAATATTACAGAAAAATTAACTAATATTAGGCCAGCAGACCGATTAGCTAATTTTAGCAAAATGTGTCTGTAATTATTAGTAAAGTCAAAGTTGTGGAAAAAATTTGTAATAGTTACTAAAATTTAGTATAATTTTAGTATAATCATAATGGAAATCAATTTGCTAAAATTAGCCAAATTTCTTACTAAATATTAGTGAAATTCATTTAGAAGCAAAAATTAGCAATTTTACTATATATTAGTAAAATTTCTGTAAATTTAAAATGGAAATAAAATAGTACTTATACTAAATATTAGTATGTAATACATAATATATATTATATATGTATGTGGTGCGCATAGTTCGGAGACATGGCCAAAAATGTACCCAAACTATGTTGTATAAGAGTCACAAATATCTTGATACTTACTATGCGCTAGACCTAGGAAGAGTTTGGGGACAGTCCCCATACTAACCAAATGTCTCCATACTAAACACTTGATCGAAAAACTGTCCCCGTAGCATGCGCTGTGCATACATACAAATTTATATAATTATAATTAATAACACGAACAATGTCTCATATAGTCAATGGAATCCTGCCGACGGCGTTTTTTTTTAATTTAAATAATCCCAGATATATCATAGGATTAATTTTGATCTCAAAATATCCAATTCGATCTGCCAATAGTAGCTTATCCTTTTGTATCTAATTGGATCTAAATTAATACCATGGGATAGTTTGGGAACTATCAGGATCTCAATTCTATATTATTGGATTTCCCAATTTTGAGATCTATTTCGATCTAATTTAATCCTGTAATATATTTGAGGGATCTTATTGGATATTACTAGATACCCCAAATTTGAGATGAACTTGGATAAAATTAAATGTCGATCTATATCAAATGAGATATGACTACATATGGTAGATATAATATTTTTTGTTCGAGTAACTAAAATCTTTGCTTAAGTCAGTGTTTCAACTAAAAATTTGTCAAAAATTAACCAAATCGATTTGAAACCCCTGTGACGGATTTTTCTACTGATGTATTATTTTAAGGGTAATAAAAGAAATTTAAAATAAAATAGTATTTTTGGATAACATCACAAGCTTTATGGAAAAAAAATTTTAGCGGTGTAGGAAAATCAACAATATGACGAAAAAACGTGTGTATTACATTTCAAATTTATAACATCACAAAAACATTATGACGTGGCGGAATTCTGAAGTTCAGAGTTCCAAAGACTTTTCTAGAAGTACACTCTGGACGTGTGGTCTTAAGTTTTGTCAAATTTAAACTTTCTGACTACACTCTAATAAATTTTTAATTAAATTTACCCTATTTATAGTAGGTAACTTTTTACCTACCTGAAATTACTCTATGTGCGTAAATGTAAAATCATACACACATTGTGTGTAATATTCATACACACAAAGTGTGTAAATTTTACATTAATTATGGGTATAAAAACATATTTAACGAGTAAATTTAGGTATGTAAATAGTAAAAAGCGGCCACTTAAATGCTTGGAATTATAATGAAAATGCGTTTATTTAAATAATCCTTCTTTTTTATTGCAAAAATTACGTAAAATGTGTGGAATGCATCTAAAAAGAAATTTTTTATTAAAACTATATTATACTAAACATAAGTATTGAATCACAAGAATCAAGAAGAATCATGTAAAACGGGCGTCGGAGCAAACGTATGTGCAACAATAATGTCTACCAATTTTACTTTCCAGAATGCAGTTAGCATTGCTACCATTGCATTAACACTTACGCAGCCAATACTTAGACTGCCACTTCTAGAATACCAATAAGTTGCATCACGATCATGAGATTAAGAAATGTGCACGTTATAACTGATGATAAGTACTGAGCAAGGAGAAAACAAATTGCAAATTTAATATAAAACTGATAAAATAAATTCATGGATATTTACCGTTATTTGTTGGTATTCTTCTAGCTTTTGCACCTATATGTTTGGTGGTCAATCACATCTCGCAACTTTGGGATAAATTCATGAATTTAAATCTTGCTTTTGTTGCGTTTTTATATATTGTTTTAGTTATTTCGAATTTTTATTTATATTTTTGAATCTTTTATTTGATTCAATAATATTTGAATGACAAATTTTTTATTACTTAAAATATTTGTACAATTACACACATTATGTCTAATACTATTTTTTAGGCACAAAAATCTAATTATACACACAAAGTGTGTGATTTAAATTAAAAAATGTCTATTTATACATTTTATGTGTATTTTTGTAAATATAAATGTGTACAATGTGTATTTTACACATTTGATGTCTTAAATTAGGCATTTTGCGTAATATTATACAAAACTTTGCACACTTTGTAGTAGTGAATTTACAATCACTTTTTAGAGTGTATTAAATAAATTTAAGAATTACACATTTTCGGGGAAAGAATAGCAGAATCTAGCGCTAAAACAAGAATATTTTTCGATCCCATGAATCCCACAATCAATTTTCGAAATACTTTTTAAAAAATCTAAAATTATTTTTAAAATAATTGAGAATAGATAAGGGTTTTGCAGTTTGGCAACATTTTTGTAGAAGGCTTTACATTTTAGAAAAAAGTATCTAAGAGCACAAGATTCAGGCTTTCATATGAGCTAAGACTTCCTAAAATCGTAACTACTTCAAAAGCTAGAGCAGTTTAAATGTGAGATATTTCTCTCGCCTTTTTAGGTTTTTGGTTTGTTATTTCTTTTTTTTCAAATGCTTGTTGGGATATAAAAGACCAGAAATAAAAATGTTGGTGATTATTATTACAATTTGTCAAAACAGAATTATTTCGTTTCTTTAAAGTACATATCAACATTATTGGCCTTATTCCAGAAAATCATGAGATGGCTTAAATTTCTTCATAAATAGGTTTGTCATAGCCCGTAGTTTAATCTCATGTTAGGGTGTAAAAACATTAGTAGACAACGGGCAGAAATATTTTTTAAAGACTTTTCAAAGCAATTATTATTATTATTAGTTGCTTTAGCGCCGATTATTGGCGCATAGTGCCATAGTTAATCACACAGAAACCAGTCTCAGTTGTGGCCACCGAATTTGTGGCCAATCAAATTCGTGCGGTTACGACAACTATCTTTATATTAAATTATATTTTTCGTCGTGAAAGCCAATATTCGGTTGTCTAATTCAATATTATGTTCTACAAAATTTTATTGAAATTAAAAAACTTTTTTGAATTTTCTGGTATTGAACCCGGCCCTTCAGATTAATAGTTCACACTTTTACCCACTGCACCACAACTACTTTTAAATTTCTTAGCCATATTTACTGTTTATACATATGAATATTTTATTTTAATTAAAAAAACATCTAAATTTTTGTCTTTTCCGGGATTCGAACCCGGAAATCCGGCGTACTAGGCCAACTCCACACCCACTACACCACAAACACTTAATAATTTTAATGACTAATTTTGAATTTATGTGTTTTATTAATATAGTATAAAATTCGTTTATCAATACCAATTAATAGTTGTGTGTGTTATCAATACAATCCACAATTCGGTTGGTTCTACAGAAACTTGAATTTAAGGTCATATTTGATTAGGATACCCGTATTTGTAGTTACCACTTTCGAATATTGAAATTTTTTTAAAAAAGGTTATAGATAACACCAATTTTCTTGTATATTCACTAAATAAATGGCTGCTTCTACTGCATAGAATTACTAAACTGATACTAATTTTAAAATTGATTGGAGATAATTATATAAGGATAATTTATTATAAGGATTGTTTTTTAGTTCATTTTCCCTATTTTTAATACCTAGTAAAATATTTTTGATGTAGTATTCAATTATAGGTAATTCCAAATAAAATAAAGTCCTGGCAAATTCATTCCTGGGTGTAGCTGTTGCCTTTACTTTCAAAGCAATAATACATAAAATTGAAGGAAATTAATTTTTTTTATTTCCCAATTTCCATTACACCTATCAGCAAAGGACAATAACTAATTAGTCTTAGGGTGTTAAATTCTCCAAAATCATTGAGGGTGTCCCAAGCTTGTACACTCATAGAAAAGAGTTTGTAGAAAAGTTAGTAAAACTGTTAGTACTTCAACTTAACAAATTTTTAACTAATTTTTAGTTAAAATTGAATTTAGTTAATTTTTTTGCTACCTCCACATTACTAACTTACAAATTTTTTTGCTATTTTTTTTTTGCTGAATTTAGTTACTAATTTTTAACAATAAATTTGCTAACTTTACAGTATTTTTATGAATTTTAGTTACTAATTTTTAACAGAAGATTTGCTAATTTTACAAATTTTTTGTAAACTGAACCACCAATTTTGGAGCGCTTATAAACAGAATGTTAAATGACTCATAAAAATTACTGCATATTTTTAAATAATGCAAAATTTTAAATAAAGCTAAATTGAAATGGTTGAAAATTTGTCCTACTCATAAAATATCTAAATTATTAAAATTTATGAGAAAAGTTTCTATTTATCGTAATACATTAATTTTCAAAGATCAAGGTTAATTTTGGACGAACCATTTTAATATGAAAATTGTGATTAAAAGTATCTCTGAGGAGCAAGTGGAGTTTACGGGGATGACCATAATTTTTCCCCCAATATTGTACTTTTTAAGCTTATTTAATAAAGAATACGATATTTTTAATCGGCCACACCTTCTTTCCTGTGGGTGGAGCTTTAGAGGTGAAAATGGAAACTCAAATAAAATCGGAAGTACATATCCGATCAGCAAACAATGAAAAATCAAAAGAAGGGTTTCTGAAATACATTTTGTTATGGTTAACATATTAGGGGTTTTCATATAAACTCGTAAATGCCTTGTAAACCTTGTATAAATATAACCCATATTTTTATGTATGGAGTTTGACATTAAACTCATAAACATACCAGGTTTACACCGTTTACGAGTAAAATACGAGTTTATATGAAAACCCCTATTATTGTCTATAAATATTACCACTTTTACAAAAAATCATTCTTGGGAAGTTTTCATTGGCATTGAAATATAATTGGCATTACTTTATCTCAATGTCAATGCCAACAAATTTCATCACCATTCAGTGCCAATGAAATTTTTTTCAATTAGCATTGATGAAAACAATGGTAATGAAATGTACATATAATTGTAGAAAAAGCATTGAAGAAAAGCATTGTAATATAAAAAAAATGTAAGAAATACGCGAATTTTTATTTTTTTTTCTTAACTTATTCTTTTATTAAAACATGAAAACAAATACTTCTTTCGTCAATTATAAATGGGCATTTAGGCATTGAACAATGCCAATTGAAAAAATTTAAATTAATCATACATTGAATAAACTGGTCCCAAGTATGTTTCTAAATACACATTTATTTTTTATTTATTAATTTTCATTTCATTTGCTCCTTTTTTACCTTTTTCCAGTCCACTAGTAATCTGCAAAAGTTTTGTTGATTTCAGAAAATTTGAGCAAAAATTTTGTAGATTTAACAGTTTTTTTTTGCTATTTTCATTATACTATTATTTAGCAATTTTTTTTGCTGATTTCAGCAAGTTAAATTGTTATTTTCAATTAACAATAATTCAGCTCAAATATTACTAAAATTCTGTAAATTTAACAGTTTTTTTTTGCTATTTTCATTTTATTAATATTTAGCAAACTGATTCTGCTAATAATAGCAGTTTTTTCTGCAGCATCATTTTTAACTAATTTTTAGTAACTTTTTCTGCTATTTTTACGGACTTATTTGTATGAGTGTATGGAGGAAAGTAAATTATGAGTTGTTTAACGGTCTACCCCCTGGAAATATTTATTTCGGTGTAAAACTACAGCTAAGTTACCAGGACGTTATTTTATTTGGAGTTACTTATAATTGAGTACTACACCAAAACTATTTCACTAGATATCAAAAATAGGGAAAATGAACTAAATAACAATGCTTTTAAAAAATTATTGGTATCTGTTTTAATATTAATATCGGTTGAGTAATTCTGTAGAGTAGAAGCAGCCATCTATTTAGTGAATACACTAGAAAATTGGTGCTTTCTATCACATTTATTAAAAAAATTTCAATATTCGAAAGTGATAACTACAAATATGGGTATACTAATCAAATATGACCTTAAACTCGAGTTTCTGTAGAACCAACCGAATTGTGGATTGTATTGATAACACACACAACTATTGATTGTTATTGGTAAACGAATTTTATACTATATTTGTTTTCCAAACAAAACATATACATAATACGTGTTTGTGGTGTAGTGGGTAGAGAGTTTGCCTAATACGCCGGATTTCCGACTTCGAATTCTCGAAAAGACAAAAATTAAACGTTTTTTTTTAACTAAAATAAAATATTCATGTGTTTAAAGAGCAAATATAACAAAGAAAATAAAAAATATTTGTGGCGCTGCTGTGGGTAAGAGTGTGAACTATTAACATGAATAGCCGGGTTCAACACCAGGAAATTTAAGAAAAGTTTTTTAATTTCCGCAAAATTTCGTGGAACATAATAATATTTATGTGGAACATAATATTGGATTAGACAACCGAATATTGGCTTTCACGTTGAAAAATATAATTCAATATAAAAATAGTTGTCGTAACCGCACGAATTCGATTGGCAACAAATTCGGTGGCCAAAACTGAGACTGTTTTCTGGGACTGTTAATTGGAGATACCAACAATTTGTTAAAAAGATTGTTTTTTAGTTCATTTACATATTTTTAATACTTAGTGAAACATTTTTGGTGTAGTACTTAAATATAGGTAAATCCAAATAAAATAACGTCCTGGCAAATTCATTTCAGTGGTTTCGATCGAATTCCAACCAATCTTTTTTCTAGGTGTATTTATAATATGTTATGCTAACTCGTTTTAAATTAGTGCCAAAAAGGTCAGAATTTTTAAACTCTGTTTTCAAATTAAAAAAAAAAAAAAATGTAAAAACAACGATTGGACTTTAAGGTTTTATTAAGACCATATTAGAGATTAAAAAGTACAAAAACTGCAGGAATTCCTTTTTTAATTTGGCTAAGGCAGAGATTTTATTTCAGCGGATTTCGAGAAAAAATCGATTTTTGGCATTTAGACATACATTTTTTTTTCTTTTTTGGCGGAAATATAACAACACAAGATTTGGCGGAAATATAACGACACAAGATTAAATACTTCAATCCTGAAAATTTTGCCATAATAGAAATACACTAAATTGCCCATTTGTATGGTCAAAGTCAAATTTTAGGAGATTTTAATTTTTTTTAAACATAAAGTATAACGGATATTTTTAAGCGGATATTAATGAAACTTCTTGATATTATTTTTGTAGGTCTAAAAATAATATTCTTAATTTAATTTTAGAAAATTAATCCTGAAGTTTTCTTGGGACTATGATGAAAATAGGCTAATATTTTTTCAGTGGGGCATATAGGCCCCAACAGCACTTAAGGGTTAATGTTCTGAAATAAAATTAAGAATATTATTTTTAGATCTAGAAAAATAATATCAAGAAGTTTCATCAATATCCGCTCAGGAATGTCTGTTATATTAACATCCCTGTGGGAAAAGGAACCGGTCACAGGACAGGTCACGTGACCGGAATTGCTTTCCTCGTCCTGGGACCGATTCTTTTATATGGAAAGGACCGGTAAATTCAAGCGAGGATTGTCCTAGGAGGGGGTCATTTGCACCTTGTGACGTGTCACAGGACCGACGCAAAAGAACCACTCACAGGACTGAACCGAAAGAACCTGTTACAGGACTGATTCAAAAGAGCCTTGCGGATGAACATGCCACAGAACTGACGCAAAAGAACCTGTCATACGACTGACACAAAAGGACCTGGCACAGGACTAAACTATATATTAATTTGTACGAAATTATATAGAAAGTTATATGAAATTACAAGAATGTATTTTTAGTATGACGATACATAGAGTCTTATATAACTATAGAATCATATCGGTCACTACATATATATATTTTGATTACCCTAGTAAAATTGATTTTTATATAATCAGATATGATTTTTATATAATCATTTATGATTTTATACAATTATGATTTTATACAATTACTACGTTGTTAGCGTGCCTTAAAGGTTAGAATTAAATTTCTTTTATATAAAATAAAACAAAATATTTGTTGATAAGGTGTATTAAAGATAGCGGGCAAAGCCCGCTACGTTGTTGGCGTACCTTAAAGTTTAGAATTAATTTTCTTTTAGATAAAATAAAACACAATATTTGTTATTAAGATAAAATAATTGTTAAGGTAAATTTATTGCAATGTTTAAGTACAAACACTTTTTTTTGCCTCTTCATTTTTATATAAATAAATCACTTAGTATACCAACACGTGAGCATGTAACAACTAATTGTCTGTTGTTCAAGCCATCGGCGTAGATAGGTCGTATTCGTGGTTGGGTGGGTAAATTCGCTTTGTTTATTTAAAGCACAGTTTTTATAATAAAAGCCTTCACCCAGCCACCACAAATAAATAATTCTGATACAACAAAGGGTTTAAAATAAATAAATATTTGATCACTTTTTCTCATGAAAGTGGATTGATATTAATGAATCCATTACAAATTGCAATATACGTGTGTATGTCAAGATAATTTGGTAAAGTGCGAACTTAGGTAGATAGACCCGTAAGTAGTTTTATTCATTTGTGTTTTGAATGAAAATAAATAACGTAAAGCAGGGTTGGCAAGCGATTTATAATATTAAAGATAGCGGGCAAAGCTACGTATCTAAGTTGTAAGCGTGCATTGAAGTTTTTTTTAATTCCAGTTTATGTAAAAGTAGACCTGGCAATTCAAGTAAATTCATAAATTCAGTTGGAAAATTTACTGCGTTGGTTTCTTCCACCGGTGCTTCGTTACCTGCAGTTTAAATATCAGAATATATAAGTTCCATTCTTTGTCTAAGGTTTTTTCTCTTTTAGAAAATTTGTTTAACTTTTTGGAGAGTATGTTTCAATGCTTCATAAGCTTCATATTTCGTGGATAGTTTTCGAATAGGTAATTAAACTGTTCCTCCCAGTAAAAATCCCAAATATATATAATATGCCTCAATCGCATGCGAAATTTCAAGTACCAAACTCCGGCAGTTTGAGTCATTCAAATTCCATTCCATTTTGTTTAATAATTTCAGTGTTCCAATGCAACTCCTTCCAAGATTCCATTTCGTTCACCATTCCATTGCATTTCGTTCCCATTATCTGTTATTCCAATTCCACTCGTTCCCCGTTTCATTCCATTTCGTTACTACTGTCTTGTGTATCGATATTGATATCAGTCGCTTCTCTTTCCATTCCATTTCTTTGCACTTGCTCCGTTCCATTCCTCTTTTAACTGCAGTGTTTCAATCTCGCTCCTCATTCCATTTCCTTCTATAGTCCATTCCTTTTCGTTCCCTCTTCCAATCCATTTCCATTGTCTATAATTACAATTCCACTCGTTCAACGTTTATATCCATTTCGTTCCACTTGTGTAGTGTTTCAATTCCACTCGTTTCCTATTTAGTTTCTTAATTTTAGTGTTCCATATACACTCGTTCTTTAAATTTTAGTTTTCTAGCTAAATACGCAGATGTTCAGGGGGGGGGGGCAATTTTCCCCTTTTGAGATACCATTTTTACCACGTTCTTGTCCAAAGTCCTAAAAATGACTTGTCGATAAGTTATTATTATTATTATTATTATTATTATTATTATTATTATTATTATTCTTTATTCAGTCTATGGAACATCATTTCCTTACAAACTATGATTAAACTGTAAAATAATTATAAATAGTAATTATTATTATACATGTTTTAAGATATAGGCTTTTGAAAGAACAAGAACGGACGCACTTTTACATTAGTAGGCCACAAGGAAGGCTCAAATAGATTATCATATAATTCAGCGGAGATCCCTATTTTAAAAGAAACACTCCTTAATGTGTTCTGCTCAATTTCCTTTTTGACCAATTTAAAACATTTTAGATGGGTTTTGGAAATATTAGCACCTTTTGCAACATTACTCAGGATTTATTCTGCTGTTACGCTGGGCTTAAATGAGGAAATATGCACCCATTTTTGATTAGCAATAACTTCTAAGTCTTTGGAATTATTATCTCCAAACACCACAGGCTTACGTTTCTTTTTTTTGAAGTTAACATTAGTCCATCCTGCATTGTTAACTGGGATATTACTTTCTGCTTGAGAGTATGCAATTGAAGCTGAGTATTGTCAGAGTTTTGAGAACAACAAATGCTAGCTCTTCGTTTAGAATTTAAAACGTCATTTGGCTCCGTAGCAGCAATAACATCATTTGGTTTAATTGTAGCAATAACATCATTATGAATATCATCATCATCATGTAAAGAAAGACAAAGACTAGCTCTACGTATTCGCATATTAGAATTTAAAACATTATTACTTGGTTCGGTAGTATCAACAACATCTTTACGAAAAGCATAATTAGCAGAACTTGAAGAAAAGGAATCACTCAGAGTTGTACAACCTTTTTGTTGTAAATCATTATTTTTTGAATTTAAGCTTGACTCAGCATGTATGTTTTTATTTTTAATGGAGGCACTCTCAACTGCATTGTTGTTGTATATACAGGCATTGAATAACTTTTTTAATTCTCTTACTTCATTTGACAAAATTGTTATTATAGCAATTAAATTATTAGATCCTTTAGCGCATTTATTGCAGTTATAAACAATATTATTTGATGAAATTAAAACATTAAAATCACGATCACTATTGACACCAGAGCACCCTTTATGGAATAGACCACTGCACGTTATGCATCTAGTAAATATACTACCAACAGCTCTAAAGCAACTAACACAATCGGTATTAGACTGCATTAGGAAGAAAAAATAAAAATGAACTTGTTTAAACGACAATCACTACTGAACAGAACAGTTACCCCTTCCTCCAAGGAAAACATATTATAGATTACGGGTTTCTAGCCGAGGGGTTCGGTTAGGTCATCAAGAGGGTGAACTATTCCGTTTTGAACCCTCCCGGTAGGAATTTCCAAAAATTCCGAGAACGTCTGCGTTGGAGGAGGAACCTACTACATACATAATTTTAGATATCTATATTCAGCAGTTTGCCCAACTCGGCAAGGGGGAAGTTTTTTCACTTTTTACCCCTCCCGGTATGAGTTTCCAAAAATACCGTCTCAGGGCACGTCTACGTTGGAGAAGGAACCCAAATACCGAATTTAAGCTACCTAGTTCCAGCAGTTTGGCCAGGCCGTTAAGGGCGAGACTTTTCCTGTTTTCGATCCTACCTGTGGAAATTTCCAAAGATCTCATCTTAGCGGATGTCTACATTAGAGGAGGAACTTTAGTACCAAATTTCAACTTCCTACCTCCAACAGTTTGGGCAGGCCTTTAAGCGGCACTTTTCGCTTCATTAATCCCCATTTTTGCAATGTCCCTGTCCAAAATTCCACAAAGCACCTTCCCGATAAGTGAGCCCATACTCCAAGGAACATATGTTTTACATTTCAGGTTTCTAGCCAACTTTTACTATTTGTGCCCCTCTGGGTAGGAATTTCCGAAAATCCATCGACAGGGAATTTCAGCTTCCTAGTTCCAGCAGTTTGAGCAGGCTGTCAAGTGGGACATTTTTTCTTTTTTTGTCCCTCCCGGTTGGAAATAGTCTCGAAGAGGAACCTAAGTACCGAATTTCAGATTCCTAGTTCCAGCAGTTTGGACAGGTCGTTAAGGGGCCACTTTCCCTTTTTGAGCACCTATTTTATAACGACCCTGTCTAAAATTCAAATAGTATCTTTCTAATAAGTTAGCCCTTACTCCAGAGACCCATATTTTAAATTTCAGGTTTCTAGCCGAAGGGGTTTTTATAGGCCACCAAGGGGAGGCTTTCTTCTTTTTGCCCCTTCCTTTAGGAATTTATAAAAATTCGATCTTATCGGCTGTCTGCGATGGATGAGGAACATTCATACCAAATTTCAACTTCATTGCCTCAGCGGTTTGGGCAGGCCGTTATTGGGGACATTTTTCCCTTTCAACCCACATTTCTGTTCCAAAATAGAAAAATTACGTTGGCGGTGAGTTAGTCCTATTCCAAGGAATACATATTTAAAACTTTAGGTTGGCCAGAAGGGATTAGGCAGGCCGTCAAGGAGAATACTTTTCCCCTTATCTCCCCCACGATAGGAATTTCAAAAATTCCGTCTTAGCGGACGCCTACTCAGAAAGAGGAACTCACATACCGAATTTCGGCTACATAGTTTCAGTGGTTTTGGCAGGCTGTTAAGGTGGAAACATCCCCCTTTTGGGATATCCTGTAGGGAATTCCAAAAATACAAACTTAGTCGATGTCTACTACAGTGGAGGAACCTTTATGCCAAATTTCAACTTCTTATCTCCAGTGGTTTGGGCAGGCATATAAGGGGGACACTTTTCCAATTTGTGAGACCGTCTATGGGGACGTCTATGCCGAATATATTTGGAAATTCCGGTAAGAATTTCCAAAAATCCCGTCTTAGCGGACGTCTATGCCGAATATCAAGAAACCTTGTTTTAGTGGAGATATCCGTGGGGGGAGGAAAAAAAGTACTTTTTGTGAAATAAAATTTTTTTAAATGGAATTTTTTGCAAAATGCGAAACTTTTTGGAAAAAGATACTTTATTTTTACAAAGTACTTTATTGGAAGAAGGTACTTTTTTTGAAAAAGTTATTTTTAGGAAAAATTAATTTTTTTTGGAAAAAGGTCGTTTTTTTGGGAAAAGGTTTTTTTTTGGAAAAGGTATTTTTTTGGAAAAAGGTATTTTTTTTTGGAAAAAATGTATTTTTTTGGATAAGGTACTTTTTTTTGGAAAAAGGTAAATTTTTTTAGAAAAAGGTACTTTTTTTGGAAAAAGGTACTTCTTGTGGAAAAATGTCCTTTTTTTTGGAAAAATGTATTTTTTTTTTGGAAAAAGGTACTTTTTTTTGGAAAAAAGTATTTTTTTTGGAAAAAGGTACTATTTTTGGAAAAAGGTACTTTTTTGAAAAAGGTACTTTTTTGAAAAAGGAACTTTTTTGGAAAAAGGAACTGTTTTTGGAAAAACGTACTTTTTTTTGGAAAAAGGTACTTTTTTGGAAAAAGGTACTTTTTTTGGAAAAAGGTACTTTTTTTGGAAAAAGGTAATTTTTTTTGGAAAAGGGTACTTCTTGTTGAAAAAGGTACTTTTTTTTGAAAAAAGGTACTTTTTTTTGGAAAAAGGTACTTTTTTTTGGAAAAAGGTACTTTTTTTTGGAAAAAGGTACTTTTTTGGAAAAAGGTACTTTTTGTGGAAAAAGGTACTTTTTTAGAAAAAGGTACTTCTTGTGGAAAAAGGTACTTTTCTTGGAAAAAGGTAAATTCTTTGGAAAAAGGTACTTTTTTTGGAAAAAGGTAAATTTTGTGGAAAAAGGTAAAGTTTTGATATAATCATATATTATTTTATGTAATTGCATTTAGTAACTTATAGTTACATATGGCAGGATATGCTTTTAAATTCAAGCAGATATACTTTTATATAGTCATATGTTAGATATTTTTTCCTCAAAGGATTTAATATGGAGGCATATGTGATTTTATATTATTACATACTGGCCTTCATATAATTGCATGTGCTATATATAAGTACATAAAGTAACATATTAATGATATAATTACATATACGTTTATATATAATTTAGTATGACACTATACATAATAATATAAAACTATATGTGGAGCCATATAAGAAATATTTCATAATTTGTGTTAGATATGATTATATATTGACGAATAAGAACCCATATATAACTTAATACGGTTCCATATCTACAATATTTCATGATTTCTTTAATATATAACAATATAATGTTCTTTATAAAATCATCTATAATTATATATCATCCCACATAAGCAATTATTTCAAAGTGATTTTATATAAAAATATATAAGGTCCATATAAAACCGTATTATATTATATGTGGTTCTATGTTAAAATTGATTTTGAACTAAATTTAGATTTAGTAATTACTAGGGATTGGCGCGTGACTAGAAATGTTCGTGAGTCACGAACATCTCTGTGAATAACACGCGATCGTGAGTAGTAATTACTATACTCAAGTGATTCGTGCGTAAGCGTGAATAAGAATATATAACCCGTGCATGTTTATTTATTTTTTGCATCATATATTTTTAGTAATTTTTACCATTTTGTAATATTTTACTATTTTTTTTACTATTTTTCTTATATCTTGGTTGTACATATAACATGATCGTATTAACTTTAAATTTTCAGTCTTGTCAACTTTAATTTAAAATTACTAAAAATAAAGAAAATTTTATTCATGTTTAATGCACTGTCATGGTAAATCTGGATAAAAGTAATGGAAGATTTATCGAAATTAGAGGATCTTCAGCAGACCTTTGGGTTAATCATTATATTTGGAAATTAATTACACATGCAATTACACAATTACATGTAATTTGTAATTTAAAATTTGCAATTATACATCACATATAATTGTAATTGAAAAAATTTCAATTACAATTACATTTTTTTCGGAAAAGAAATAATGACAAAAAACACAAGTGAGGGGTCAGCCCAACATGACGTATTCTTTTTATACTTATCCACGCCTATCCAACCTATCCCAGTCAGTTTTTTCTACAAAATTTTAACAAAAAACACTTTAATTCTAAATGTAATTGAAATTTGTAATTGAAATCACTTTCAATTACAATTACTTGTAATTGAAAATTTTCAATTACAGTTACATGAAATGTAATTGTTTTTTTTTTAAATTTCAATTACATTTATTTGCAATTGTAATTGAAATCCCCCAGGTCTGATCTCCAGATATTGCATATCTTTTTTATTAAAAAAATAATTTTTGTATATTGTTAGATATGGTCCTATATAATATGATAAAAAGTATAAGGTCAATATTTAGATATAATTGTATCAAACTATGTCCACTTTTATAACATTTTATATAATTTTATACAAAAAGATATAATTTGATGTAATTGGATGAGGACAAAATTCGGATACAATTGTATCGAATTGCATAAAATTGTATCAAATTGTACTAAATTGTATACAATTGTATACAATTCGATACAATAAGATACAATAAGATGTTCTCATTTTTCGGATATAATTATATCTAATTACATAAAAGATTATATATAATTAAATATAAATTCATATGGCTCCATATCACTTTTTTTTACTTGGGACTTTTTTGGAAAAAGGTACTTTTTTTGGAAAAAGGTACTTTTTTGGAAAAAGGTACTTTTTTTGGAAAAAGGTACTTTTTTTGGAAATAGGTACTTTTTTTGTGGAAAAGGGTACTTTTTTTGAAAAAGGTACCTTTAATAAATAATAAAATAGTAAATAATAATAAAATTTACCTTTTTTTGGAAAAAGGTACTTTTTTTGTCCCCTTTTAGCCCCAATTTCCAAAAAATCCCGTCTTGGTGGATGTCTACGATAGTGGAGGAACCTTTATACCAAATTTCAACTTCCTACCTCCAGCGGTTTGGGCAGGCCGTCAAGGGGGGCTCTTTTCCCCTTTTTAACGCCCATTTTTACAACGTCCCTGTCCAAAATTCTTGAAAGTGCTTTCTAGAAAAGTTAGCCCCTACTCCAAGGAACACATATCTAAAATTTCAGCTTTCTAGCCAAAGGGGTTTTGGCAGGCCGTCAAGGGGGAAACTTTCCACCTTTTTGCCCGTTCCGGTAGGAATTTCCAAAAATCCCGTCCTAGCGGACGTCTACGCCGAAAGGGGAACCTACATACCAAATTTCAACTTCCTTGCTTCAGCGGTTTGGGCTGGGCGATGTTGAGTCAGTGAGTCAGTCAGTCACGTTATTCTTTTATATATACCCGAGTAAAAAAAGTTGATCTCGCGCAATATCTAATCATATCCAATTTTATATTGTCTAAGATCTGCTGTAATATCTAGCTGATCCAATTAGATCTCAAAATTGGGTGTATCCAATCATATCGTATTAGATCCCATATATATGGGGATAAACTAAGATCAAGTTATATCTCAAAATTGGGAGGTCCAATGATATCTTTGGGGATAAACCTAGATCTAATTTGATCCGGAAAATGGCGGATCCAATTAGATCCAGCTATATATTTGTGGATAAATTTAGATCTAATTTGATCCGAAAAATGGCGGATCGAATTAGATCCAGCTATATATTTGTGGATAAACTTAGATCTAATTTGATCTCCATTTTGGCAGATCGAATTAGATCCAGCAATATATTTGTGGATAAAAGTAGATCTAATTTGATCCGAAAAAGTGGCAGATCGAATTAGATCCAGCAATATATTTGGGGATAAACTTAGATCTAAATTAATCAGAAAAATGGCAGATGGAATTAGATCCATCAATATATTTGTGGATAAACTTAGATCTAATTTGATCCGAAAAATGGCAGATCGAATTAGATCCAGCAATATATTTGGGGATTAAGTAAGATCTAAATTTATCCAAAAAATGACAGATCAAATTAGATCCAGTAATATATTTCGGGATTGTGTAAGATCTTATCTTTTTCTATAAATTGCAGATGGAATTAAATCCAGTGATATATTTGGGGATTTGGCAGGATCTTAATTTATACCATAAATTGCAGATTGAATTAGATCCAGCAATTTATTTCGGTATTAAAATGGCAGATCGGATTAGAAACAGCAATATATTTGAGGATTGACATCTAAAACTACCCGAGTAAAAACATTTACATATAGTCGTATAAAATGTGATTAACTTATATCGGTATAAATATACAGTTTCATCCGAAAAATGGCCCGATGTTATTGTATCAGTTGTGTATCAGTTTTCATCTAATTGTATCAGTTAGGATCTCAACTAATAAAATTATACATTAATCAGATGAAATTATATCCGATTTTTGACCTGATACTATTTTACCGGTTTATATCTAATGGTATCTGTTTAGATCATAGTTGGTACAATTTTATATAAATAAAATATATTTGTATCCGACATTTGCCTTATATAATTGTATCAAAGTTTTAAAGCAGATAAAATTGCATCAGGTCAAAATGCAGATATAACTATATAAGTTTGTATAAAAATGTATCTATTTGGATCTAAACTAATACCATGCGACATAAACCGATAAAATTGTATCAGGTCAAAAATCAGATAAAATTTCATCTGATTACTATATAATCTAATCAGTTAAGATCTAAACTGATACAATTAGATAAAACGTGATAACCAACTGACACAATTATATCGGGCCATTTTTCGGATGAAATGGTATATGGATCACATTAAGTTATATATTACCATATAAAGCTCCATATTAGTTTTTTTTAATAGGGTATCCAGAAAAATGACAGATAAAATTAGATCCCGCATTATATTTGGGTACTACGTAAGATCTCCATTTATTTGGGATTAAATAAGATCCCAGACAAATATTGACAACAGTTCAAAAAATAATACACTGGCAAAGCACTGATTTTATAAAAATTACAATATTTTGTTAAAATAAGATTTAAACTCAGAAGGTCTCAAGTTCGATACCGTTCACGGCTATGCATTTTTTTTTATAAAATGAATTTCTTTTTATAACTTATAATTATATTTTTTTTATTAAATTGAATTTTTTAAAAAAAATAATTTTATTTACATCTTTTTAACGCTCTACACCATTTCCAATTGTATCAATTGTTTTTACGATTTATCAATTGTATTTCAGAAATAATCGATTGAATTTCAGTTTTATAAATTGTATTTCAGAACTTATCAATTATTTTTCAGATTTATGAATTGTATTTCTGAACTAGTCAATTGAATTTCAGTTTTATCAATTGTATTTCAGAAATTATTAATTGTATTTCCGAAATTCACAACTGTGTTTCAGAAATTATCAAACAGTATTTCAGAAATTAACAATTGTATTTCAGAAATTATGAATATTTCAGAAATTTTTCTCTATTAATTTTGAAATACAATCAACAAGTCCTGAAATAGATTTGATTATTTCTGAAATACAATTAATAATTTCTGTAATACAGTTGATAATTTCTGAAATAGGTACATTTAAAATTTCTGAAATACACTTAATAGCTTCTGAAATACAGTTAGTATTGTAGTTGCTGATGAGTTACCATATATGACCATATATTGTTTAAATGGCACCATATATGACAATATATTGTTTAAATGGCACCATATATGGTATATGTTCCCTATTAAAGAAAATAATATGGAGCTTTATATGGTAATATACAACTTAGAGTGATCCATGTACCATTTGATCCGGAAAATGGCCAAATAAAATTGTATCAGTTGGTTATCAGTTTTATCTAATTGCATCAAGTTAGATCTGACCTGATTAAATTATGTGTTAATCAGATGAAATTGTATCTCGTTGGCTTAGTCGGCAAACCTGTCAAGTCCAATTTTTATGCAAATTGAGTTTTTGATTTAGTATGCTAGTGTAACTCAAAACACATCATTTACAAAAAAAAAATGCCATTATGTTGTTTTTTCTTGTTGTTATGCAGTGGTAAGCAATTCTGTCAAGTCCAAAAAAACAAACAAAACATCGAAAACCACATGCTAAGTCCAGCTGAAAACAACACACATTTTGTTTCAACAAATTTCTTCAATAGAATTAAATGCGACTTTTGTTTATTTAAAGATTAACTAAATAATTATTTAGTTATTTTAACTTTTAAGGTACCCGGTGTACAATTGGAGTCCAAAAAGACTCATAAAAGAGCCCTTAGACCTTTTGAAATCATAGATATATGAGGGTTCACCGATGAAGCCTCTTTTAAGAGCACTTTTATGACTCATAAAAGACTCCAAATTATGAGCATTGCTGGAAAATTTTGAATTTTCTGAGCCATTTATGAGTCATTTGTGACAAATTTTTGAGTAATTTATTAGCATTGAAAAAATTTTGAATACGCTCATAAATAAGAATCTATTATGTTTCATTTATGACTCTAAGATTTGAGCACTCTGAAAATGTTCGTCTTTCAGAGTCTTTTATGAGTCATAATTTCTGAGCACTCAGAAAAATATTGGCTGGGTAACTATTACTTATAAATTTTTTCAGGAAAAACATTGTTAATTTATAAATTTTATTAGGCGATTGTCATGAATTCTGTTGACATAAATAAAAATAAAATAAAAAAAAAAAAAAAATCTGCTAAGTCCACAAAGTTGAAAGAAAATCTGGTAAGTCCACATTTAAAATAGAAAATTATAAAGAGCAAATCTGCTAAGTCCAAAAAGAGCCTATAAGTCTGCAAACTTTTATTTTGGAATTCTATGATTTTTTGTGATTAAACAAGATGAACTAAAGAAGAAAACTGCGTTTACAGATTTAAAAAAAGTTAGAAAGTTTTTTGTCTCTCCTGAAATATTAAAAAAAACGGACTTGACAGGTTTGCCGACTAAGCCAACGATCTGATTTTTGACCTGATACAATTTTATTGGTTTAGGTGCAAATAGATTGTTTAAATGATACGATATATCAAAGTATATGGTACTATATATAGTAGCATATATTATCATATCTGGAACTGTATTGAAAATGTTGTTCATGAGGTCCCATATATGAGCATATATTGTTGAAATGGCACCATATATGATAATATATGGTTTAAATGGCACCATATATGGTAATATATTGCTTAAATAACACCATACATAAATATATATGGCACTATACATATTTTCTTATCCCGGTGAAAAATGTCCATATATGAACATTTATGGTTCGACCATATATGTATGGATCCGAAAAATGAGGTAACACCTAAGTATATGTTCATATATGGACATATATGAACATATACATTTATTAAATATATGCGAATACATGCGAACGTTGCTGTCCTTTATTATAAGGTTGTACGATAGATATAAATTTATGTATGACATTCAAATTAGGCGCTACATATGTTCCTTTTTTTATTCATGGCATTAAATATAATTCCATATTTATCCAAATATGAGTTCCTTTTACATATATGGAAAAATGAATTCTTCGAAGTATGTTCATATACAAGTCCCTTTTGCATAAATTGAATAACATATACTTTCATATTTGTCCATATATGAGTGCCATTTCCATATATGAAATAACAGATGCTTCCATATATGTCTGTATATGAATTTTTTTCCATATATGGAATCACATATACTTCCATATATGTTCATATAAAATCCATATATGTTCATAAAAAATCCATATTTGTTCATATGTGTCCACACATAAACCATATATGAACATGTTAGAGCGTATATGAGCATTTTTCACCGGGATATTATCATATCTGGAACTGTATTAAAAATTTTGATCATGAGGTACCATATATGACCATACATTGTTTAAATGGCAACATATATAATAATATATGGTTTAAATGGCACCACATATGCTAATATATTGCTTAAATAACACCATATATAAATATGTATGGCATTATATATAGTAGCATATATTATCATATCTGCAACTGTATTAAAAATTTTGTTCATGAGGTACCATATATGACCATATATTGTTCAAATGCCACCATATATGATAATATCTAGTTTAACTGGCACCATATATAGTTATATATTGTTTAAATGATACCATATATAATTTTATATTGCTAAAATGCCACCATATATATTAAGATATAGCTCTATATACAACTATATATGCAATAAGATCAGCCATGCTATGTAATATATAATCATATATACCATATCTAATATTATAAAGGCCGATATCTAATTAGATGAAATTATATATGGCATAATATAAGAAAAAGTTTTGGAAAAAGACGTCATATATAATTATATATGGATATACATAACGACATGTCTAATTATGTATTGTAATATATGCCATATATGATTATATATAATTTTTTTTACTCGGGTAGAGATAACTTGTCAAGTATTGTGAAACATATATTTTTATATGATTATATCAAAAGATATTTAATTATATAAAATTATATTAATCAGATCCACCATTTTCCGGATCAAATCATGTATGTGTTAATATAATTATATAAAAAATATATTATTTGATCCGGAAAATGGTGGATCTGATTAATATAATTTTATATAATTAAATATCTTTTGATATAATCATATAAAAATATATGTTTCACAATACTCGACAAGTTATAATTGTATAAAATCATAAATGATTGTATAAAAATCATATATGAATATATAAAAATCATTTTTACTAGGGTAGTTTTAAATGGCTTATGTAGTTATATATGGAGTCAGATTTGAGGATATGTAATAGCATCAATTACCATACAAAAAATTAGTTGAAAAAATAATGTCAGATGTACAGTAGTCCCCGCTTAAATGCGCCTTCAAAAATATAGAGTTGGTTGCGCTTTTAAGAGGGGAATCACATATCCGAAAATTCGGGTAAATGAGCAATAATGCATTTAGGAAAATATATGTACAAATGCGTAAAAGCGCATTAATCGAAATTAGTTTTCGTTTGATGAATGTTTTTTTACACGATATACATACTTAAAAAAAAACTGATTTCTTTTCTTTAAAAGAATCTGTTCCTTAAAATTCTAAGTTTTATATATTTAGTTAAAATATTTTTCTACCTCAAGTTTGCGTTTTCCAATCTCATTTTCTTATAGCAGACATCTGCAATCTTTTTGGAACAACAAATAAAATTTAACATGGCAATATCATATTAGAATTTGTAACTAAATATATGAAAATATAGAAAGTCGGAAAAAAAGTTTTTGTATTTTTAAAATGCGAAAATTCAAATAATTTCCCAGCAAAAAAAATCGGAAGTAGTGCTTTACAAACTACTTCTTTTACTGCGTCACAAGTATCCGTTAGTGTACTTTTACTACTTTTTTAGAAGTGATTTTGAACAACTTCAAAAAATCACTTCTTCCATTGCTTCCACAGTATAACGTGATCCAAATGGGGTTAATTTTTATACTTTTGGCCAAAAACGCCCCACTAGGAAATTTACAGAATAACACCTTTCATAATTTTCGGAAAAATATCACTTTGAATGAATAAAAAAAAAATTTCCACCTCATAAAAACAACTATTTTGAGTAACTTGATCCATATAGGGTTAATGTTATCACTTTTCAAAAAAAAAGACCCACAGGAAATTTACAGAATAACATTTAACAGATTTTTATTAAATTGATATATGCGAAAGGTGCTATCCTGTAAGTTTCCTAGTGGGGCGTTTTTGGCCAAAAGTATAAAAATTAACCCCATGTGGATCAGGTTACACAAAATAATTATTTTTATCCCGTTGCGATTTTTTTTTATAAATTTATTGGCTTTACAATCTCGTAGTCATAATTAATATTAAGTTCCATGGGTCTTTTCTGACCCCAGGCGAATAAGGGTTAAATTGTTTTTAAAGAAATGAAGAGATAATTATAATCTAACCAAATTTTAGTGCTGTTTTTCCGAAAACCGTGTAAAATTTGATGAAAACATTAAAATTTTTGACAAAATGAGCAATTTTTGTAAAATGTCCTGAAAAGCAGTCGCTCCAAACACAAACTCGAATTATCATTTTTCCAATTTATTTTTTTTCTTTAATATCAACTATTATGTGGTACAAATAGCAATCGACATCTCCAAATTAGGCATTTTAAAAAATCTTTAAACTAATTTAAAAAACAAATACGTTTTTGCATTTTTATCAAATTCGTGGGTCATTTAGGATTCCAGGCTAAAGTTGGTTAATGATATCCGATGAAGTTAAAATTCCATGTATGAATCATTTTGACTATATTAAATGATTAAATGGAATAAAAAATAATTGTTTTCGGAATTTCGAATTTTGGGAATTTTTAAAATAATACACTTTTTTCCAAAAGGGGCCATTTTCGTCCAACTTTCGGCACAGGTTAACCTTTACCAAAAAAAAAAGAAATCGATTTCTTCCATTTGTGACCATTTCCAATAAAAGTGGGGGTGTAATGAACGAAAATCGACAAATCGCTATTTAAAGGGACAGTCAAATATACACACAGAAAACAGATTCGTAGTTCCAACCGAATTTTTCGCCAACCGAATTTTTGTAGTTCCAGGTACAATCACTTTTATTTATTTTTAATACCACTGTAACTACCGAAATTTATTTAAAATTTTTGAATTTTTGTTGTGTTAATATATTACTTTAATGTTTGTGGATTCTAAATTCTATAAATAGAAAAACACGTTCCACAAAATTTATTTAAAAATTAAAATTTTTTGTCGCTAACTGGAATCGAACCGCCGACCCTCCGCTTGTCAGCCCATTGCTTTCCCTCTAAGATAAGCTCTATTTAAGTTTTTTTAGTCAAATTTCAAATTTGAATTTCTTCAGGTTTGAATATTTTGTCTATAAATATAATTATATCAACAACAGAAAATCAGTTGTGTCTTTTAATTTGAATGAAAAAAAAAATTTTAAAAAAAATTTATATCGCGAACCAAGATTGAACCGGCGACCTTCCGTTTGTCAGGCCATTGCTTTTCCTCTAGGCTAAACTCGACATAAATTTTTTTTGTTAAATTTCAAATTTGAATTTCTTCAGGTTGAAAATTTGAATATTTTGTTTTTGAATAAAATTATATTCACAACAGAAAATCAATTGTGTCTTTTAATTTGAATCAATAAAAAAATTATTCAAAAAAAAAAAAAAAGTAATGCCTTGGTTGAGGTTTGAACTCAAATCTCTAAGGCTATAAGGCTGTGTCTCTACCTCCTGCGCCACAGATAATTACGTTTAGTTGTTGTCTAACTTAGAATTTAAACACGCATATGTATGAAACGAAAAAATATGATATATTCCAAAATTTTATTATGATAAATAAAATTTCTGTTCCTTGTCTCAATATATTATTACAATTACCAAAATAATGGAAATTAATGGTTAAAGCTACTAAAGTTGAAAAATTAATTTTAAATTGATTGGAAAAACTAATACTTTGATAGAGTGATCGATTTTATTGAAACACAACTGATACTAGGTTTTTGCAGCCGATATTTTATTCAAATGGCTAAATCTTCGATAAATTGGTGGTTGTTGGTATTGAAGTTAATGTGGAAGTTGGTATTTTTTCAATATTGGGTAGAAAAGCCAACATTTTGGATAATGTGACAGTGTTTTGGTTCATCATATATATTTTCTGTTCACAAATAAATATAAATTTCCTGATGATGAATTTTAAGTAACTGCAATTAAAATTATTGAATGATGAAAATATTTCGTTGGTTCCGATAGAATTCCAACCAATTTATTTTCTGTGTGTATATATATAAAATGATGAGAAATTGCCCTTTACGCACCTGTGAAAATAGTGCTGAAAACAATATTGAATTAGAGTGCACCTTCTACAGTTGTTTATTGAAGAGAATAAAGCACAATATCTCGCATTGACAAAGTGGTGTTTTTATGCCAGTTAACTTTCATATCAAAGAATAGCTCAGTGGTAGAGCGCTAGACTAGCAATCGTGGGGTCGCAAGTTTTATACACGGTGGCGGCAATAAAAAACTTTTGTAAAATAAAAAAAATAATTTTTTTTTCCGAAGAATTTTTTTTTAGTTTTAAATTGGTGAAAAAGAGCTTCCTTTGAACTCGTTCAAAAAGTACTAAAAAAATGTTGAAGTGGGAGTACTCCTATGACAAGTCAATGTTAAAATCATTAGTGTTAACGTTAAAAAAGAAGTACATCTAGATCATCAATTATAGTGCTTTCTCTACTGCTTCGGCATCTATTTTTTTTTGCTGGTTTCTTAAAAATTAAAAAATTATATATAAAAAAAATAGAAGGTCCGAAAAAACAGTTTTTGCAAAAATTAAAATATTTTTTTAAATTTTAGTTAAAAATAATTTTAGTTTTTATGATAATTTTGGGTTTAACAAAAAAATGTTCAGTATTTTTATACCCTACACCACTATGTGAAGAGGACATAATAAGTTTGTGCTGATGTTTGTAACACCAAAAAATATTGAACCTAGACCCACCTTATAGTATACCGATCGGCTCAGAATCACTTTTCAACGATGTCCGTCGGTCCGTCTGTCTGTCCATGCATTCTTGTGAGCACTCTACAGGTCGCAAATATTAAGATATTTGGATGAAATTTGGTACACATGTCGGCCGAAGGACGAACCTTATTGATTTTGGTTACAATCGGTCCATGTTTAGACCTAGTGCCCATAAGGGTCCCCCAAAATTGGCTTTTTTACACGCTGCAGGTCGCAAATACGAAGATATTTCAATGAAATTTGGTACACGTTTGTCTCAAGGACAAAGCCTATGGATTCTAGATGGGATCGGTTTGGACCTATCGCCCATATGGGCTGTATTTGCGATTCTTCTTTTCAAATTTGGCCATCTCGGGGATACAAAAGCTTTTTGGTCGTACAACTTTTACAACTGTGCACCGGTTTAGCTTATTTTAGACTTTTTGTAATCTAGGTTACAAGATAAAAAACATGCTCCAAGCACATAATTAGCTCTTATAATTTAAAAAATATGTAACTTTGAATTCCAAGATCTTAATTTTTTGCCTTGACTTTTTTGCTTGTTTCCGATAAGTTTTTCATTATCAGAAAAAATTTTTAATTTTTGTTCTGCCATTATTATGACCTTTATAAATTTCATAATGAACATTACTTTTAATTATCTCAAGCCTTTTAGCAGTGACAGACTTTTAAATTTAGAACTTTTAAGTGTTTCATGGAAATGGCATTTTTTTGCAAAAAAGGCTTTTTAATATTTTTGGATATATTCTAAAAGAATAAGCTTCAGAAATGCTTAATAGTGCAATTCATAACATTTTCTATCATGCATTTTTTGAACAAAATTAAATTTTTTGAATGTGGCAAAAAAAGTCACGCCACTTAGATAAATTTTTTTAATTCTAAACCATAAATAAATATTCTGCAAACCAGAAAACAGTCTCAGTTGTGGCCACCGAATTTGTTGCCAATCGAATTCGTGCGGTTACGACTACTATCTTTATATTAAATTATATTTTTCGTCGTGAAAGCCAATATTCGGTTGTCTAATTCAATATTATGTTCCACATAAATATTATTATGTTCCACAAAATTTTATTAAAATTAAAAAACTTTTTTTGAATTGTCTGGTATTTCTTAGCCATATTTATGGGGACATTTTGTAACTCGAATCAAAAACGTTTTTTCGTTTTCGTTTGAAACGTAAACGAAAATATTTGGTATTTTATAAAACGGGTTGTAGTTTGCGTTTGTTGCCATTTGCGAGTTATTATTGCCAGACAAAAGAAATAATATTTGTGATATGGAATTAATAATTATTTAAATAAAAATTTGTTCATAGAGTTTTCAAAGTCTGTTTAGCCTGATTGGTAAATGAGTTGTTATTTTTATGGGGTCATTTTGTAACTTGAATGAAAAACGTTTTTTCATTTTCGTTTGAAACGTAAACGAAAATATTTGGTATTTTATAAAACGGGTAGTAGTTTGCGTTTGTTACCATTTGCGAGTGCTTATTGCCAGACAAAAAAAATAATATTTGTGACATGAAATTACAAATTACTTAAATAAAAATTTGTTCATAGAGTTTTCCAAGTCTGTTTAGCCTGATTGGTAAATGAGTTGTTATTTTTAGTTCTAATATTTTTAGGGTCCAGGTATCGAATCCTGTGTGGGGCAATTTTTTTTTATTAGTAGTTTTTTTTATGATATTTTTTTGGACATTTTTTCCTAATAATATGAAACAAATATATTTAAGAAAAATTTTATATTGTACAGAAAATCAACCTAAATAAGAAGAACCTTTCATTAGCGGATAGCAAAAGAGTACAAGGTATGGTTTGTTAAGATGGCCCTTGAGTTTCGAATTGTCAGTTTTTAGTTTTAAAACCCCTCAGTTTGTTTCATTTGGTCTCAAACGTAGAAGTTTATATATAAAGAAACATTTTTTTAAATCGTGTCTTAGCGCATCTAAAATCAGATATTTTTAAAATTGCCCAAATTTTCACTAATTTGCATATAAATTTAAGTGCTTATGCATAATAATTTGATTTTTTTATAACGATTTTTGTGTGAAATTTTTGTTTTATAAGCCGTTTATAAATTTAAAAAGTGATTATGCATATGACCGTAAAAGAATTATTTTTTATTGAAAATAAAAAATATAGGAGTATCACATTTAACTACTTCATATTTTTAAACTCATATTTATAAATTTTTATTCCAAAAATTGCAATTACCTAACTTTTTATGCAAAAACTTTAACTTTTTAATAGGAAACGACAACTATTTCTGTTCGTTTGAATATGGCATAATATTCGTTTGCAAACGTGTACTTACTTCTTATAAAATACCGGTTTATTAAGGAGTTTGTCTTCGCTTATAATATTGCCAGATTGAAAAAAAAAAGAAAATATACATATTTTTTTTGTGTTTTACAAAATTTAAAAAAATTAAAAATAAAAAAACGTTCAAACGAAAGCAAAGTTTCGTTTTACAAAATGACCCCATTAGTGTTTATACATATGAATATTTTATTTTTATTAATGGGGTCATTTTGTAACTCGAATGAAAAACGTTTTTTCGTTTTCGTTTGAAACGTAAACGAAAATATTTGGTATTTTATAAAACGGGTAGTAGTTTGCGTTTGTTGCCATTTGCGAGTTATTATTGCCAGACAAAAAAAATAATATTTGTGACATGGAATTACAAATTATTTAAATAAAAATTTGTTCATAGAGTTTTCCAAGTCTGTTTAGGCTGATTGGTAAATGAGTTGTTGTTTTTAGTTCTAATATTTTTAGAGTCCAGGTATCGAATCCTGTGTGGGGCAATTTTTTTTATTAGTAGTTTTTTTTATGATATATTTTTTGAAATTTTTTTCTAATAATATGAAACAAATATATTTAAGAAAAATTTTAAATTGGACAGAAAATCAAGCTAAATAAGAAGAACCTTACATTAGCGGTTAGCGAAGGAGTACAAAGTATGGTTTGTTAAGATGGCCTTTAAGTTTCGAATTGTCAGTTTTTAGTTTTAAAACCGCTCAGTTTGTTTCATTTGGTCTCAAACGTAGAAGTTTATATATAAAGAAAAATTTTTTTAAACGTAAATCGGGTCTTAGCGCAATTAAAATCAGATATTTTTAAAATTTCCCAAATTTTCACTAATTTGCATATAAATTTAAGTGCTTATGCATAATAATTTGATTTTTTATAACGATTTTTGTGTGAAAAATTTGTTTTATAAGCCGTTTATAAATTTAAAAATAGATTGTGCATATGACCCTAAAAGGATTATTTTTTATTGAGAATAAAAAATATAGGAGTATCATATTTAACTACTTCATATTTTTAAACCCATATTTATACAATTTTTATTCCAAAAATTGCAATTATCTAACTTTTTATGCAAAAACTTTAACTTTTTAATAGGAAACGACAACTATTTCTGTTCGTTTGAATATGGCATAATATTCGTTTGCAAACGTTTACTAACTTCTTATAAAATACCGTTTTATTAAGGAGTTTGTCTTCGATTATAATATTGCCAGATTGAAAAAAAAAAAATATACATATTTTTTTTGAGTTTTACAAAATTTAAAAAAATTAAAAATAGAAAAACGTTCAAACGAAAGCAAAGTTTCGTTTTACAAAATGACCCCATAAAAAAAAAACATATAAATTTTTGTCTTGTCCGGGATTCGAACTCGGAATTCCGGCGTACTAGGCCAAGTCTCTACCGACTACACCACAAACACTTATTAATTTTGAAGTCTAATTTTGAATTTATATATTTTGCTTGGAAAACAAATATAGTAAAAAATTCGTTTGCCAATACCAATAGTTGTGTGTGTGTTAGCAATACAATCCACAATTCGATTGGTTCTACAGAAACTCGACTTTAATGTCATATTTGATTAGGATACCCGTGTTTGTAGTTACCACTTTCGAATATTGAAATTATGTTAATAAAGGTTATTGATAACACCAATTTTTTTGTATATTCACTAAATAAATGGCTGCTTATACTGCATAGAATTACTAAACTGATACTAATTTTAAAATTGATTGGAGATACCAATAATTTGTTAAAGGGATTGTTTTTTAGTTCATTTTCCCTATTTTTAATACCTAGTAAAATATTTTTGGGGTAGTATTCAATTATAGGCAACTCCAAATAAAATAACGTCCTGGCAAATTTATTTTAATCGTTTTGATCGAATTCCAACCAATATTTTTCCTGGGTGACAATAAAAATATGTACGCAATGCTCAATAAAAGAATTTTTTATTTGATTAACCATTTGCTTTTAAAATCATAAATTTTTATGAGTTCAGTTTTTATCAAACAACGTTTATCATAAATTTAAAAAGAATTTTGTATCCAATATTTATGACGGCCATCATCATTATCAATGTAAACAATAATAAACCTTAGCATAATAAGCTGCAGGATAGTGAAAACAATGTTATGGGAATCTTTTGTTTCAATTATAAATACATATGCACTTACACACATTTACGCATGACATATACGGAGCATTAGTATTAGTACACACAGGAAAAATATTGGTTGGAATTCGATCAAACCATTAAAATGAATATGCCAGGACATTATTTTATTTGGAGTTACCTATAATTGAATACTACACCAAAAATATTTTACTAGGTATTAAAAATAGGGAAAATGTACTAAAAAAACAATCTTCTTAACAAATTATTGGTATCTCCAATCAATTTTAAAATTAGTATCAGTTTAGTAATTCTATGCAGTAGAAGCAGCCATTTATTTAGTGAATATACAAGAAAATTGGTGTTATCTATAACCTCTTTTAAAAAAATTTCAATATTCGAAAGTGGTAACTACAAATACGGGTATCCTAATCAAATATGACCTCAAAGTCAAGTTTATGTAGAACGAACCGAATTGTGGATTGTATTGATAACACACACAACTATTAATTGGTATTGATAAAGGAATTTTATACTGTATTTGTTTTCCAAATAAAACACATAAATTCAAAATTAGACATTAAAATTCAAATATTCATATGTATACACAGCAAACATGCCCGAGTAAAAAAAATTATATATAATCATATGTGCCATATATTACAATATATAATCGGACATGTCGTTACGTATATCCTTATCTAATTATATATGACGTTTTTTCCCAAAGTTTTTTCTTATATTATGCCATATATAATTTCATCTAATTAGATATCGGCCTTCATAATATTAGATATGGCATATATGATTATATATTGCATAACATGGTTGATCTTATTGCATATATAGTTATATACAGAACTATATCTTAATATGTATGGTGGCATTTTAGCAATATATAATTATATATGGTATCATTTAAACAATATATAAACACCCAGTCAGAAAAATACAAACGGGAAAGCGGTGGCAAAGCACTTTAACAGGTGGTACAAGTACTGGTAAAAAGTGCTTTTCCATTCCCAAAATGACAACATCATTAGACAAAAGGACCGGGTGTTGAAAAAGCGCCGGAAAAGCACTGGAGGAACAAAATTTTTGAACGTTGGCAAAACCAATAAATTGGTGGTATGGAAATATTTTTCCAAAATAAAATTTAAAAAAAGTTCATATGTATTCAAATTTCATCAAAATATCTTAATATTTGCGACCTGCAGCGTATAAACAATATAATTTTGGGGGACCCTTATATGGGCACTAGGTCTAAACATGCACCGGTGTTAACCAAAATCAATAGGCTTCGTCCTTGGGCTGACATAGGTCTGTGTACCAAATTTCATCAAAATATCTTAATATTTGCGACCTGCAGCGTATAAACAATATAGTTTTGGGGGACCCTTATATGGGCACTAGGTCTAAACATGGACCGATTTTATCTTAATATTTGCGACCTTTGGGTTGCGAATATGCTCATTTTTAGGGGACCTATATACGGGCACTAGGTCTAAACATGGACCGATTCCATGTAAAATCAGTAGGCTTTATTCATTAGCCCATTTGAATCCGTGTACCTAGGGTTGCCATTTCCATTTTGAGAAAAAGAGGACGTCAACGTCAAAAAAGAAGGACATTTTTTTAATAAATTAATTTTACAAAAATAAAACAACATGATAAAATAAACAAATAAAAATTTATTTTATAAATAAAACAATTCTTATTCCCACTAAAAAAAACAAACAAATTATTCTGAACTTTAAATTAATGGTACATAAATAAACAAAAAGACAACGTTTAACCAATTCTTTGCATACATTTTCAGAGATGTACATTTCTATAATTCCTTGATACGAATTGTAAAGGGTTTCATGAATGTTTTTCAATGCTTCGAATTTGAATTAGTATAGTACTGCTGCATTTCTTCAAATATTCATAAAACTCTTGAAAATTCATATAAAAATTTTATTTGACTAATAATATCAGAAATAGAACTAGAAATTGTTTCCGGATTAAATTTTTTTCTGGCCTTGATTAAAAACAAAAAAAACTTGCCAAAAAAGATAAAAAATCATTCTGAACTTAAAATTAGGAGTACCTGAATAAACAAAAAAAGCGCATTGGACGCCAAAAAGAAATAAATTGAATCCAGAAACTATTTCTAATATTATTAGAGTCAAATATAATTTTGATGTGAATTATCAAGAGTTTCATGAATATTTTTCAACGCTGCCAATTTGAGTCAATATATTACTGTCGCATTTCTTCAAATATTCATAAAATTCTTGACAATTAATTCAAAAATTATATTTTACTCTAATAATTTCAGAAATAGTTTCTGGATTTAATTTATTTCTTTTTGGCGTCCACTGCTGGTAAGAAAAAATATGTCTGTTTGATCACTTCTAAGAGTGAAAACAATAACAGAAAGCTGAATAGGAAAGAAAACTATGAATTAGCCACTCTATAAGCAAGGCCTTACCGTGGGTTAGATGGCTAAGCTGTCGAACTCTAGTACATTTACGTTTGTAATATAGGAGTGCATGGGTTCGATTCCTACCGCTAACAGGTTGTTGAAAAAAATGATCATATAGACAATCTGACAATAAAATAAAAACTATAATACAATTTAATGCAAAATCACTGATGAAGCCTGTCCATAAAAAAGGCAGAAACTAGATCTAGTCTGATTTGCAAATTAATAATATGTTTATAGCTTTTGAAAAAATGTTTATTCTTTTTCTTAACCTCGAACCTACTAAATAAAACCCAACAAGTTTTTACATTTCATATCAAACATCATTTTTAATAAAAAAAAAAAATGCACCAAAACTTGTTATCAGTCAAGTTAATTGAATTTAAGTATTTTACATAATTTTTCACGATAAGGAATTCATTAAATAAATTTTCATCATTAAAAGCAATGTTAATTTTTCACTGATCAAATTCGGCAATTAAAGTAAGTGAAATAAGAGGGACAAAACACCGATGCCAAAAATTCAAAAAAAGTAATGGAGAAAAGTGCAAAAAGTAGGACAACCCCGGACACTTACTGAAAAAGAAGGAGGACTGCCCCGGACGCCCTAAAAAAGAGGACGGTGTCCGGGGAAAAGAGGACGGATGGCAACCCTACGTGCACCAAATTTCATTAAAATATCTTCGTATTTGCGACTTGTAGTGTCCCAGTGAAGAAAATCAGTACCAGATATGTGGTTATGTAGCTACTACTGGTAACTAGTTACTTTTGTTATTACATTTCTTATTATCCTTATATGGCGATGTCGCGAAAAATAATGAGTTATGGTTACACACCAGCATACGAAAAATCAAAAAATATATCGTTATCTATGTGCTTACCAGTACTGACAAAAATAATGAGTCTAAAAATAGATTTTCAAAAAAAAAATATTATATAAAAAAAATATTTTTTATTGTATTTTTTTTTTTAAATAAAATTTGCTGGTGCGGGAATCGAACCTGGGTCTACAAATTGCCAGTCAATAGCTCTACCATCTGAGCTACACTCTCAAAACAATTCCGTTGTGACAACCGAATTTTTTCCAGCCGAATTCGTTCGGTTGCTGTAACCTCGTAATTCGGTTGCCTCAACCGAATTCAGTTGTGACAGCCGATAATTCGGTCGTCGCAAACGAATTGAAATCGAATTCGGTTGTCACAACTGAATTCGGTTGGGGCAACCGAATTACGAGGTTGCAGCAACCGAATCAATTCGGTTGGCAAAAAATTCGGTTTCCAGGACGGAATTGTTCTGAGAGTGTATGTCAACATGTAATATTTAATAGATAAAAACATAATTGACCTGCTGCACACTAGTAAGCTTACTTACATATATCCTTACCAGTGTTTAAAAACTATTGAGTTTAAAAATAGATTTCAAAAAATTTTCAAAAAAATCTAGAAAATTATTTTCTATTTGAAATAATGATAAAAATAAATCATTATCAGTAACTCATTATTATATGTTTTAAAATAATACCGTTTCTACAAATTTTGTAAAAATATCTTAATACTTTCGATTTGTACCGTGCGCACTAGAATATATGGACAGACAGACGGACGGACAGACAGACATATATCGTTACATCGAAACAAAATGTTATTTTGAATCAATCGGTATACTTAGAGATGGGTCTAGTTCCAATATTTTTTGGAATTACAAACATAAACACAAACTTATTGTACCCTGTCCAAATAATGGTGCAGGGTATAATTAATAAAACTCATTATTAAAACTCATAAAGCACTAGTTAAACATATTTTGGAATTTCCGCAAGCTCAAAATCCATTTTAGACCTATGGTTTCTAGGGCACAGTAGCTTAGAATTCTTCGTATTTCCCCCCCTACGATTTCTTGTCACGGAAATTGACCCGCCCTACTGGTCATATATGGTACCTCATGACCAAAATCTTTAATTCAGTTCCAGATATGATAATATATGCTACTATATATGGTGCCATATATATTTATATATGGTGTTATTTAAGCAACATATTACCATATATGGTGCCATTTAAACCATATATTATCATATATGGTGCCATTTCAACAATATATGATCATATATGTTTCCTCATTAACAACATTTTTAATATAAGCTACTGCAGTATATCTCGCTTAATACGAACTCGGATAAGACGAATTCTCGGTTAAAACGAACTAATTTAGAAGTCCCGAAGTTTTGGCCACAATTTCAGTATAAAAAAATCGGTTACTACGAACTCGCTTAAGACGAAAACTCGGTTAAAACGAACTGTTTGTGATGGTCCCACAAACATATTTCTATATAATTTTCCACTTTTAATACGAACTTTACAAAATTCGTCAATTTTTTCTATATTTTTTTTGTTTTCTGACAAATTTTAAACCAAACACACAGACATTTTTTCTTAAATATACTGCAAACAATATATTTAGGAAACCAAATGAAAAAATTTTTGAAGTTGTTTCAAGGAAATTTAAATATTTTGTATTTTAAATATATATGGTACTACATATACCTAAAACTCGCTTACAACGAACTACTTAATGTAGTTCCCCGGAGTTCGTGTTAAGCGAGTTTTACGGATATATAGTACCATATACTTTGATATATGGTATCATTTAAATAACATATAACATATATGGTGCCATTTAACCCATAAATTACACTGCGACAGTCAAAATCGGGATGGGATGAAACCAACGGGAAATGTTATATCGGTCAAAAACAAGTTATATGTGTCCCGGCGTTTCGCTGGGTCACCCCTAGGAATCGAGATATATTTTTTTTGACATAACTCGAGAACCACTAGTCCGATTTTGCTCAAACAATTTTAAAAAAATTTAAAATTACAATTCCTTTAATCTGTTCATATAACGTTTTTCTATATACTCAACAGTTTTGCCGGTAAAAATAAATGTTTGTTACCGCTACCATAAAAATCAATAACCTTTTGTTTATTACTTTTTTTAATATTTTAGGCAAAAAATATTTTTTTCTTCATACATTTATTTTTACCGGCAAAACTGTTGAGTATATAGAAAAACGTTATATGAACAGATTAAAGGAATTGTAATTTTTAATTTTTTTAAAATTGTTTGAGCAAAATCGGACTAGTTGTTCTCGAGTTATGTCAAAAAAAAGACCACCAAAGGTCAAATCGATATATCTCGATTCCTAGGGGTGACCCAGCGAAACGCCGGGACACATATAACTTCTTTTTTACCGATATAACTTTCCCCGGTAGTTTGAACCCTTCCCGATCACTGACCCCTACCGTTTGTCTCACAGTGTTATCATATATGGTGCCATTTCATCAATATATGCTCATATATGGTACTTCATGAACAACATTTTTAATTCAGTTCCAGATATAATAATATATGGTATGATAGTATATAGTGCAATATATATTGATATATGGTATCATTTATCATATGTGGTGCCATTTAAACTATATGTTGCAACATATGGTAACTCTTCAGCAACTACAATATTAACTGTATATCAGAAATTATAATTGTATTTCAGAAATAATCAAATCTATTTCGGAATTTGTTGATTGTATTTCATAGCTAATAGAGAAAAATTTCTAAAATACATTTCATTATTTCTGAAATACAATTGATAATTTCTGAAATACACTTTGATAATTTCTGAAATACAGTTGTGAATTTCGGAAATACAATTAATAATTTCTGAAATACAATTGATAAAACTGAAATTCAATTGACTAGTTCTGAAATACAATTGATAAATCTTAAAAACTATTGATACAATTGGAAATGGTGTAGAGCGTCAAAATATTTTGTTAGAAGAATTCAATTTAATAAAAAAAATAAATATATAATTTTATAAAAAATTTATAGAAAAAAAATTTAATTTTATAAAAAGAAATTCATTTTATTAAAAAAAATGCATACCCGTGAACGGTATCGAACTCTTCTGACTTTAAACTTTATTTTAACAAAATATTGTAATTTTTATAAAATCAGTCCTCTGCCAGTGTATTATTTTTTCAACGGTTGGCAATATCTGTCTGGGATCTTATTTAATCCCAAATAAATGGAGATCTTACATAGTAGCCAAATATAATGCGGCATCTAATTTTATCTGTCATTATTATGGATAGTTTTATATGTAAATCCCCAAATATATTTCTGTTTCTAATTCGATCTGCCATTTTAATACCGAAATAAATTGCTGGATCTAATTTGATCTGCAATTTATGGGAAAAATTTAGATCTTACCAAATCACTAAATATATCACTGCACTTCGATCAGCAACTTATTGCAAAAGTTAAGATCTTACGCAATCCTGAAATATGTTACTGGATCTAATTTTATCTGTTATTTTTTTGATAAATTTAGATCTTACTTAATCCCCAAATATATTGCTGGATCTAATTCGATCTGGCATTTTTCGGATGAATTTAGATCTAAGTTTATCCACAAATATATTGCTGGATCTAATTCGACCTGTCAATTTTCGGACCAAATTAGATCTAAGTTAATCCACAAATATATTGCTGGATCTAATTCGATCTGCCATTTTTCGGATCAAATTAGATCTAAGTTTATCCGCAAATATACAGCTGGATCTAATTCGATCTGCCATTCTTCGGATCAAATTAGATCTAGGTTTATCCCCAAAGACAAACAGCTAGATATTACAGCAGATCTCAAACAATATCAAAGTGGATATGATTAGATATTGCGCGAGATCAATTTTTTTTACTCGGGTGGCTAAGAAAATAAAAGTAGTTTTAGTGCAGTGGGTAAGAGTGTTAACTATTAACCGGAATAGCCGGGTCCAATACCAGAAAATTCAAAAAAAGTTTTTTAATTTCAATAAAATTTTTTGGAACATAATATTGAATTAGGCAACCGAATATTGGCTTTCACGACGAAAAATATAATTTAATAGAAAGATAGTTGTCGTAACCGCACGAATTCGATTGGCAACAAATTCGGTGGCCACAACTGAGACTGTTTTCTGGGTGTTAGTATATTAATATATGTATGCACAGCGCATGCTACGGGGACAGTTTTTCGATCAAGTGTTTAGTATGGAGACATTTGGTTAGTTTGGGGAATGTCCTCGAACTCTTCCTAGATCTAGCGTAGCGTATAAAGACAATCCTGACTGATATACAGCATAGTTTGGGCACATTTTTGGCTATGTCTCCGAACTATGCGCTCTACATACATATATATACAATGTTCAATGTTAGTGTAGGCAAAGGCCCTGCAACTCTTTCAATATTTTTTATGGGAAAAAATATTATGTGCACCCAGAAAATAGTCTCAGTTGTGGCCACCGCATTTGTTGCCAATCGAATTCGTGCAGTTACGACAACTATCTTTATATTAAATTATATTTTTCGTCGTGAAAGCCAATATTCGGTTGCCTAATTCAATATTATGTTCCACATAAATATTATTATATTCTGCAAAATTTTATTGAAATTAAAAAACTTTTTTTGAATTTTCTGGTATTGAACCCGGCCTTTCAGGTTAATAGTTTACACTTTTACCCACTGCACCGCAACTACTTTTAAATTTCTTAGCCATATTTACTGTTTATACATATGAATATTTTATTTGAATTAAAAAAAAACATCTAAATTTTTATCTTTTCCGGGATTCGAACCCGGAAATCCGGCGTACAGTACACCACAAACACTTAATAATTTTAATGACTAATTTTGAATTTATGTGTTTTATTTCAAAACAAATACGGTATAAAATTCGTTTACCAATACCAATTAATAGTTGTGTGTGTTATCAATACAATCCACAATTCCGTTGGTTCTACAGAAACTCCAATTTAAGGTCATATTTGATTAGGATACCCGTATTTGTTGTTACCACTTTTTAATAAAGGTTATAGATAACACCAATTTTCTTGTATATACACTAAATAAATGGCTGCTTCTACTGCATAGAATTACTAAACTGATACTAATTTTAAAATTGATTGAAGATACCAATAATTTGTTAAAAGGATTTTTTTTAGTTCATTTTCCCTATTTTTAATACCTAGTAAAATATTTTTGATGTAGTATTCAATTATAGGTAACTCCAAATAAAATAACGTCCTGGCAAATTCATTTTAATGGTGTTGATCGAAAGCCAACCAATCTTTTTCCTGGGTGTGTCTTCGAACAGGAACGAACTCCGACTGGTTAATCAGGGATGGAAGAGGCTCACTCAATCTGGCTCTTATACCAAAATATGTTTGTGTGAAATGAAAAAAGAGCTTCCTCTTTGGCTCGTTAAAAAATTCAAATGAAATATTTAGATATTAGAAAATTTAGCCAGAAACTTAAATACAGCATTTCCAATAGCTTTTCATAAATTATTAAAAATTGTTTAACTACACAAGGGACCCATATCTTATACCAAAGTATGGTGCTTAGTTTGCAAACAAAATTATTGCGTCAATATATTCTTTTGCAGTATGTTAACCGCTGGCTAAATCTTTTAATTAATTTTCTGAACCACAAAGCCTTTTTCGCATTCCACCATTACTTTGCAATTTTGTATGTGCGATTTATTTAAATTCATAATCCAAGGACTATAATACCCATAACTTATACCAAAAATTGGTGGTTAGTTTGCAAAAAAAAAAAAAAGAATTGCGAAAACAATTTTCAAAAACGAAAAATTTTGCATCATTATACTCTTTTGCAGAATATTAATCGCTGATTAAGTTTCTTAATTAATTTTCTGCGGCACAAAGCCTTTTTCGCATTCCGCAATTATTTTTGAATTTTTTTAACTGCGGTTTATTTTAATTCACAATCCAAGGACTATAATACCCATACCTTACACCAAAGTTTGATGGTCAGTTTGCCAAAAAAAAGTTAGGAAAAAAAATTAGCAAAAAGGAACATTTTTACAACAATATATTCGTTTGCAGAATGTCAATCGCTGATTAGCTTTTTTAATTCATGTTCTGCACCATAAAGACTTTTTTGAATTCCGCCGTTATTTTGCAACTTTTTAAGTGCGGTTCTTTTAAATATATAACCTAATACCCATTTATACAATAAAGTTTACTGGTTGATTGCAAAAAAAAGTAGCAAAAAAAAAATTGCAAAAAGGAAATTTTTTGCATCAATGTACTTCTTTACCGAATGTAAATCGCTGATTAAGTTTTTTAATTCAATTTTTGTACCATAAAATTTTTTTCGCACTCCGCTATTATTATGCAATTCTTTAAATGAGAAAAATAAAATTTGCAAAAAGGAAAATTTTTGCATCAATATATTTGCTTGTAGAATCTAAATCGCTGATTATGTTTTCTAATTAATTTTTTGTACCATAAAGTATTTTTTTCGCGTTTCGCTATTATTTTGCAATTTTTTAAATGCATTTCTTTTTAATGTCTATACACATTTCATACAACAAAGTTTGTTGGCTAGTTGCAATAAAAAAAATCGCGAAAAGTAAAATTTGCAAAAAGGAAAATTTTTTCCATCAATATATTTGTTTGCAGAATGTAAATCGCTGATTAAGTTTTTTAATTAATTTTTTCTACCATTAAGCCTTTTTACGCTTTCCGCGACTATTTTGCAAATTTTAAAATGTGGTATTAATCTAGGAACTACAATACCAAGTTTATACACTAAAGTTTGGTACCTAGTTTGCAAAACAGAAAAAAATCGCAAAAAAAATATTTGCAAAAAGGAAAATTTTTGCATCATTGTATTCATTTGCAGATTGTTAATCGCTGATTGAGCTTTTTAATTATTTGTTTCTACCACAAAGTATTTTTTCGCTTTCCGATATTATTTTGCAATTTTTTAATATATATCTTATCTTGTATATAATATCTTCTATTTGTATATAATGCCCATTTCATAAAACAAAGTTTAGTGGTTAGTTGCCAAAAAAGGTTTGAAAAAAAGAAAATTTTGGCATCGATATACTCGTTTACAGAATGTAAATCGCTTTTAAGTCTTTTGATTAATTTTTTGAACCCCAAAGCCTTTTTTCGTATTCCGCCACTATTTTACAATTTTTTACGTATGGATTTAAAATACATAATCTAGGGCTATAATACTGTTGGAATAGTATAATTAAGGTTCCATTCTTGATTTTTATAAAAACTAAATTATTTTTGATGGCTCAATCGAGATTTTCTCCCATTCCTGTTTACAACTGATGTTTTGAGTCATACAAAGACCGTACATAATGAACCTGCAAAGATTTGGAAGATATCTTCCAAGAAGATATTAAAGCGATATCTTCTATTTGTCATTTGAATGAAAATAATCAAATAGTATTAACTTAGGAATTGTCTTCCTTTTATCATTTGGAAGATAATTCGGCGACATTTGGAAAAAAATAATTCAAAAATTTTATTTTTTGTCATATTTTTTTGTGATAATATTGCGGCAATATCACCTTTATATCATAAGATAAAGAAAAAGCAAATTTGTTTGAAATCTTTTATCATTTTGGAAAAAGATAATAATAAATTTGTGCAAAAGAAAAGTCAAAATTAATTGCGCGGAAAAAATCGGCTAATATGAAATCAAGATAATTTATAAGTTGGTCAATGGATAATGTATGCAGATAAATTCAGGCTTAAATTTAATAATGAAAAAAGTTAGTCGTTTATTTTGTAACCGGGAGTTTATTCAGCGATATCTCCTTTTTATCTTCTATATGGGTTATTGCTTTCGAATTGCCCGGAAATCTTGTTTTAGATTAACAGTTGTTACCGACGGAGGCAACTTCCGGAATACGAAATTGATATTGCCTGCAATAAATGTTTTCTTCCTGGCGATATGATCGGAGAATCTTCTTCGTATTGTCATGCTTGCTGGGTGATGTTAGATATAACCCAGCAAAATTGTCAGATGCAAAGAACTGGTTGTAGAACAACTTGTACTTGCATGCAACCTGTTCTAATTTATGTTCTATCATCGGAGATTTTTGTTTGAGTTTGTCCCAAAAGCAACATGTTCTGTTCCTCCAAACTAGAACAGGTTGCTTTGGCACTGGTTCTAGAACCAGTTATATAACTAGTTCTGCGACAGTAAAGCCTTCCATTTTGACTTCCAGGAATTAGTTCTAGAACCTGTTCCACGGAACCGATGGTAAAAACACCTATTCTAGAACAGGTTCAAAAGCAACCAGTTGAAATAAATTTTGCTGGGAATTATTTTTATTAGTATTAGTTTGAGTATGTTCTTGTTCCAAGGCAAATATTTAATAGAACAAATGCTTTCTCAGTGATAGAGAGTCCCCCAATCTCTTTATTCTGTATACTGCTTTCATGACGAAAAATATAATACACAGCTATGGACATGGAAATAGGACACTTTTATGTGTTAAGAAACATAATTATTTATTTTGAAAAATAATACAAAAATAATTTTTTTTATTTCATATACGAGAAGTGTTATTACTGATGATTGTAATTCATTCTTTATTTAAATAAAAATCCTTAAACTATTTTATATAAATTGGTAAATATGTATAAACTAATTAAAATACCTGGACTTCTAAATAGGACACATTTTATATTTTTACAAAAAACCGTACATTTTTGGGTTTTTAAAACAATTATTATTTTTTATCGTTAATATTACACTAATATTTTGTGTTGTGTTCTTTGCATACTCTCAACTAATCTCTGGCATCTTTCTTTTGGTATAGTATACCAGGCTTCTTGAATACCAGCCCAAAGTTCGGTGGAATTTTTGTAATTGTGTTGCGAAACTTTTGTTTTTGCATCATTCCATAGATTTTCTATTGGATTAAGGTCCGGACTTTGGGCTGGCCAGTCCGAAACCTAAATTTGTTCTTGTAAAAACCAATCCTTCACTATGTTTGACGAATGCTTCGGAATTCTGGCTCCATAACATTCTTAAGAATGCTCAAGTGTTGAAACCTATTCATTTTGTCCTCTACTTTTACGATAGGCCCAACACCACGCAAGGAAAAAGCCCCCCATATCATAATATTACCCCCACCATGTTTCAAGGTCTTCTGAGTGTACTTAATGTTTAAAGCCTGGTTTTTTGGGCGGTGTACAAATGTTCTACCATCTAGTCCGACACGATTTACCTTCGTTTCATCGCTCCAAAGCACATTTTTCCAAAGGACAACTCATTACCTTTGTGGGTTTTGGTAAAATCAATACGTTTCTTAATAATTTTTCTTGAAAGAAGAGGCTTCTTTCTACGTATTCGTCCAAATAAGTTTGCTTCATTCAGTCTTCTTCTTACTAACCTGTCTGACACTTGAACGTTGAATTTATCCCTGATTTCGTTATTTATTTGAAAAAATGACATAAAAGGGTTGAGTTTTCTGGGTGTAGTGTCCATATAAGGGTCCCCCCAAAATTGGCTTTGTTACATGTTGCAGGTCCCAAATATTAAGATATGTTGATGAAATTTGGTACACCGACTTATGTCGGCCCAAGGACGAAGCCTATTGGTTAAAATCGGTCCATGTTTAGAACTAGTGCCCATATAAGGGTTCCCGCCCAAAATTGGCTTTGTTGTACGCTGCAGGTCGCAAATATGAAGATATTTTAATGAAATTTGGTTCGCTGTCTCACATGATCAAGTACAAAGCCTTTTGATTCTAGATAGGATCGGTCCATATTTGGACCCATCGCCCATATGGGCTATATTTCCGATTTTCTATTCTTTCATGATTTTATATAAAATTTTAAACAAATCCCATTTTAACCTATTCGAATTTCGGATCCAAACATTAGTTGACTTTTAACCAGACTGGTGTAGGGTCCCTACGGACCCTTTTTACCAAACTGTCACCGAACTGGCCCCTTTATATGAAATAGAGTGGTAACTTTTACTGAACTCTCATAAAAAAACAAAGTTCAGGGACCTGTCCTGACATATCACAAGACAACGCCATGTAAAAGTGACCACTCTATTTCATATAAAGGGGCCAGTTTGGTAAAATTTCCCGTAGGTGTATTATATAGTCGGCATACCCGACTTTAACTTTTTTACTCTTTTTTTGTATATTTTTTAAGATAATAATTTCATTTTAAAACGAGTGTTTAATCTCAGGAATGAGATTTTTTTTAAGAGGACCTTGTTTATTTCGGGATTTCCCTTATTTTATTATTAATGGAGAAATCCCGAGATAGCTGGAAATTTAAAATTGATCTCACTTCCCCGGGAAATCAATAAGTGAGGTAAAAGCAAAACTATAGTCACTAGACATAATAAACTTTTTTATTTGCTCCAAAATTAGACATGATATATAACAATATTTCGTCAGGGTTTTCACGGAAATCTGGAGTTCAAATTTAAGTGCGACCCTAATAAACATATACACGCATACTGGCAGAACATTTCATCACATTTCATCACATCATATCAACACATGTGAAATAATAAACATTGTTTTTTGTGTGGCCATTTTGGCCACATTGTTCACAACTGGTAAGCAGTGACCATCATTATACATAAACATAAAAGCAATATCATCATGTCTATGTCTACCAGTGAAAGTGTGTATATATGATACATATGCATACAAAAAAATTAGCTTGCAATAAAATGACACATTAAGAATTTTGGTTGTGTTATTTTTATGAACTGAAACTCTCACGGAATGTATGCTATCAAAGCACTGTGATGAATTTGTTATACGGTTTACGTTCGGAAAAGAAAGCAGAAAAAAGTTACATCATGTTAGACAACTGCTTATGCAATATTTTATTACATTATATTGCAATTTGGTTTCATGTCCCGGGAATTTCCGGTACGAGATTGCTGGGCATTTTGTTCGTTCTCCGTTCCCGGAATCCCAGAAGCTTTCTGCAGGATTCCCCGGGATTTTTTGCAGCTGTTGTTCTAAATTGTCAAAACGCACATATGTAAACAATAAAAAACAACATAAAACCAATTTTGTGCGAGTTAAATTTGTTCAGTCTAAATTCAGTATAAAGGATATGAAAATTTTATTTGAAATTAAAAAAAAGCAATTATTTTTTTTTTTCATAGTTAACAACAGTAACGCTATTTTGGTAACTGTAGTTTAAGAGCAACACAAACTAATTAAAATTGGTAACGGATAACGACATTTGAGCTGTTTTAGTAACGGAATTTCATTTCATTATTAAACGGAATTTCTGTATTTTAGGGATAACTTTGTTTTATGGCAACGATAATTTAAGGAAAGCAGTATTTTAGTAATTTCGGCGCACACAAAAATATATTAATAAATAATAGGTTTTGCTTAAAAGCTAAATAAAAAACTGTTTCCAATTCAAAATAAGTTAACAATATGACGCTCTTTTAAAAAAAGGTTTTTAACGTTTTTCGGGTTACAGTATAATTATTTGCGGTACCGAAACAAAAATTCTACATCCTTCCACAATATGAACTGAAATTTCGTGTGTAATCTTAGCTGCATTGATTAGAACTATGCCAAATATTGATTGATACGAATCTACGATAAAGAAATACCAGCCCAGTACCCAACATTTTTTTAAATAAAATTATTAATTTTTCCCGGTACCGAACCAAAAATTCCACATCATTCCACCAAATGAACTGAAATTTCCAGGCTGCGTTTAGTTTAGAACTAGTTCTGAATTTTTAATGTTATGAAACTCAATGTATCTAAAAATCGGTCAAAATACATTTCCATTTTTTTTTGATTTTTGAAAAAAGCTGAGATGTTTTTCTTTCGACACAGTGGACTTAATAATGTCGCAGCATGATCTTTGATTACCAAATAAGTGGTTATATAATGAAGCTTACATATTTTACTACTTAAAATTCGGCGTCAGTACTAGTTATTTTTTTACACGGACCCGTTTTTATAAACATTCTAGCTTACGCTCGAATTACCTGTGTAGAAACGGTAATGACATATCATTATTTTTTGGACTACCAGTAATGACACGTACTTACTTTCTGCATTATTTTAAAATATATAATAATGAGTTACTAATAAATACTTACTTTTTTCATTATTTCAAAATAAAAAATAATGTATTACCAATAATGACTTATTGTTATCATTATTTCAAAAATAAAATAATGTTCTAGATTTTTTTTTAATTTTTTTGAAATCTATTTTTAGACTCAATATTTTTTAAACACTGTTAATGATATATGTATGTAACCACATATTTTTGATTTTTTGTATGTTGGCGAGTAAGGTGAGTTGTGTACAGCAAGTCAATTATGTTTTTATCTATCAAACATTACATGTCGATATAGCTCCCGTACGAGAAAATTTTATTAAAAAAAATTTTTACATTAAAAAAATATTTTTTTTTATAAAACTAATTTTTTTTGAAAATCTATTTTTGAATCATTATTTTAGTCAATACTGGTAACCACATAGGTTACACTCAAAAAATTAATGGAGATCTGAGCATCATTTCTATATATTTCGAACATGCTGATTACAATGGCGTACTTTATTTTTCGATCTAAGGTACAGATTTTTCGCTAAATGTCTTTAAAGTTTGGCGCTTTTCCATTTATTTTTTTTATAAACAAAAACTTTCAAATTCAATCAATATAAATTGTTTGTGGTGAAATATAGGCACAGGACCTGTATTCATATTTAGGCTTAAAATTTTATGAATCAAACTTGATATTAAAACCATTGCTCGCGTTTTATATGGATTTTTACTGTTTTTTAAGGTTTTAGCCGACTGAATCGCTGAAAGCAAAATTGGCCTTAATAAATGCTATGACTTAGTAAAGAAGCAATTAAAGGGAAAATATTTCAACAAAAAAAATGTATCCATCTATAGCGGCCTATACGTTAAAATCGCGACTTTTCAAAAATTTTATATGGCAGAATAGCTTTCCAAGTTATCCCCAAAGTCCAACTTAGTATAATAGTATAATATGGGGTCACCTCTAAAAACTGTTCTTGCAAAATTTCAAGCAAAACAGTTTTAATTTGCAAAAGTTATTGCAATAATAGGGTTGCCATTTCCATTTTGAGAAAAACAGGACGTCAACCTTAAAAAAGGAGGACATTTGTCTTAAAAAAGAGGAAAATTTTTTTTAATAAATTAATTTTACAAAAATCAACAACGCGATAAAATATACAAATAAAAATTTATTTTATAAATAAAACAATTTTTATTCCCACTAAAAAAAATTCACATAAAACAAAAAAATCATTCTGAACTTTAAGTTAGTGGTACATAAATAAACAAAAAAAAAAAACACAACGATTAACCAATTCATTGCATACATTTTCAGGAACGTACATTTCTATAATTTCTTGATACGAATTGTAAAGGGTTTCAGGAATGTTTTTCAACGCTTCCAATTTGAATCAATATATTACTGTCGCATTTCTTCAAATATTCATAAAACTCTTGGCAATTCATACCAAAATTATATTTGGCTCTAATAATATTAGAAATAGTTTCTGGATTAATTTATTTCTTTTTGGGGTCCACTGCGCCTTGATTAAAGAAAATAAAAGTTCTACGCAGAGCTTTGAATAATTAATTCCTTAATTAAGTTTTTTAATTGTGAATTAAAAATTCGGTGAGTTAATTCAAAAAGCACCATATATTCAATGGCACCATATATTTGTTACGAATGAATTCAATGGCTTTGATTCTTTTTATTGAATCAAATGAATTAATTGACTGGTGAATGCGTTCAATTTTATTTATAAATAAAATTTGTAATACGAATAATAAACAATTTTACAGCGTTTGCTAGTAGAAATAAACAAATTAAATATTAGAGAAACCCGATGCAGTTTATCAACCTACATGATTAAAAAATCAAGTTCCAAAAACATCGGGTTAATATATAATTTATTTTTACTAGCAAACGTCGTAAAATTGCTTAGTACTCGTATTACAAATTTTATTTATATATAAATGTTTTCTTCTACTGAACGGCAGAAAAAAGGCTTTGCATTCAGTGAACGTAATTTTTTCAATTAAGTGAACGTATTTTTTTCAATTCAGTGAACGTATTTTTTCTTTTTAATTCAGTGAACGTAATTTTTTTTTAATTCAGTGTGCGTATTTTTTTTTTAATTCATTGAAGGTATTTTTTTTTTAATTGACTGACCGAATTCAGTGAATTCAATTAAAAAGGAATTAATTCTTCTAAGATCTGGTTCTACGTTGGCCTTATGTGTTGGTAAGCAAAAATAAAACTCAACAAGTTTTTTCATTTCATAGAAAACATAATTTTTAATAAAAAAAAATCGCACCAAAACTTGTTATTAGTCATGTTAATTGAATTTAAGTTTTTTACATAATTTTTCATGACAAGGAATTCATTAAATACATTTTCATCATTAAAAGCAATGTTAAATTTTTTTTTAAATTCAATAGTTGACTCACTGTTCATAAGCTTCACATTTTGACAATCAAAGTAAGTGATGCCAAGTCAACTGCTATAACAGCGATTGCGATTGATTTAGAAGCAATAGAAAAAGTTATGGAGAAAAGTGCAAAAAGTAGGACAACCCCGGACACTTACTGAAAAAGAAGGAGGACTGCCCCGGACGCCCTAAAAAAGAGGACGGTGTCCGGGGAAAAGAGGACGGATGGCAACCCTATGCAATAAATACATTTTTAAATAAGGTTAGTATTGTACTAAAGACATTTTAAGATACTAAAATTAAGATACCTAGGTTATTCACAAGGGGTGTGCTATCTGTTGTATCGTCCTAACAAAAAACAGAGTTGTTTATTTGGCTTTAACAACGATTTTCTTTTGGGTTTTCTATCTCTTAGTACACTCAAACGTAGGACACTAAACATACGTAAAAATGTAGTACTTATCGTGCTATTCTCAAATGTTGTATTTTTTCAATTTAAATTTTAACATCTCTGTTTTTTGTTAGGACGATTCAACGATACGACAAAGAGCACACCCCTTGTGAACAACCTTGCTAAATTATACTAAAAGTTGGACTTTGGGGAAAACTTGAAAAGCTATGCTGCCATATAAAATTCTTGAAAAGTCGCGATTTTAACGTATAGGCCGCTATAGATGAATACATTTTTTGTTGAAATATTTTCCTTTTAATTACTTCTTTACTAAGCCATAGCATTTATTAAGGCCGATTTTGCTTTCAGCGATACAATTAGCTAGAACCTTAAAAAATCGTAAAAATGCATACAAAACGCGAACAATGGTTTAAATATCAAGTTTTATGCTTCAAATTATAAGCCTAAATATGAACTCAGATCCTTTGACTACATTTCACCACAAAAAATTTATATTGATTGCATTTGAAAATTTTTGTATATAAAAAACTAAATGGAAAAGCGCCAAACTTTAAAGACATTTAGCAAAAAATCTGTACCTTAGATTGGAAAATAAAGTACGCCATTGTAATCAGCATGTCCGAAATACATAGAATTGATGGTCAGAGCTCTATTAACTTTTAAAATTCAAGATTTTGTGATGCAGTGTAATTAGTAGACGCTACTAAATTTCAGTAAATTGTTGTAAAATGCAATTTAAAATGAATCTGCTGAAATTACCAAAAAAGGGTACTAAAAATAAACAAACCGTCAAATCTAAAAAATAAATAACGAAATTCAAATTTAATAAAAAAAAATATTTTTTCTTTCGATTGTAAAAAATATATAATTACTTCAACATATTTAAAATTTGGAGTAAAAATTGCAAACGGTTCTCCAGTTATTACCCTTTTATGCATTGGAGATAAAATTTAATGAGTGTTATTTCCAAACTAAGAATATATAAATAACAACAAATATAAACTAAATAAGAATTTTAAAAAAGCCACAAATTCTTGGAAATAAAATTTCCTTAAAGTATCTACTTGTTGTTAAATTAGTATATTTTTTGCTAAGTTTAGCACTCGGTTTTGAAAAATTAGTAATTTGTTTTGCTGAAATCAGCAACTAAAAATCACTATATATTCGTATATAGTAAACTCCAATTGAAAACTATTTACACATTTTTTTACCAACTTTTTTATCTGATTGTTCTATAGGGTGATAATTTGGCATAATTTTGAAATTTTACAATTTTGTTTCCACCATAAATTAAGCATTACAATGTTGGCTTTTTATAATTTTTTTAAAATTATTAACTTTCCATGAAAAAGTGTACTTTAGGAGAAACAAGAAATTTATTCTGAAGTGACTGTAAATTAAATACACCCTATTAAAAAAATTAATATGGAGCTTTATATGGTAATATATAACTGAATGTGCTCCATATACCATTTCATCCGAAAACTGGCCCGATATAATTGTGTCAGTTGGTTATCACTTTTTATCTAATTGTATCAGTTTAGATCTTAACTGATTAGATTATGTAGTAATCAGATGAAATTTTATCTGGTTTTTGACCTGATACAATTTTATCGGCTTATGTCGCATGGTATTAGTTTATATCAAAATAGATACATTTTTATACAAACTTATATAGGTATATCTGAATTTTGACCTGATGTAATTATATCTGATTTAAAACTTTGATACAATTATATAAGGCAAATGTCGGATACAAATATATTTTATTTATATAAAATTGTACCAACTACGATCTAAACAGATACCATTAGATATAAACCGGTAAAATTGTATCAGGTCAAAAATCGGATATAATTTTATCTGATTAATGTATAATTTTATTAGTTGAGATCTAAACTGATACAATTAGATAAAAACTGATACACAACTGATACAATTACATCGGGCCATTTTTCGGATGAAACTGAATATTTATACAGACATTACTTTATCGCATTTTATACGACTATATGTAACTGTTTTTACTCGGCCATATATAAATTCGGATTTGTCCCAATAAGGTTCTTGCAGTATATTTAACAAAAATAGATTCTGCGGTTTTAGAAAACCTTGCAAAATAACCATCGCGGTCAGCTTGTTGCTAAAACAAAATCCTCAAAGGGTTTTGCAAATCTAGCTTGGATTTTAATTTGATGACCTCTTGAAATTTTAATCACGTTCACGTAACAAAGACACACTATCAGTTGCTTATTTTTATTCGAATTGTTTGTTATAACCAGTTTGGTGTTAACAATTTTCAAATCGGTTTAGAAATTGTGAGTAAAAATGTCAGGACACACGGAAATTTCCATACAAAATGAAACATTTTGTACAAACAATCGGAATAAAAATGACTAGAACTGGGCATTATATTTCATAGTTCATTTCAATCAATTTTATTTTTGAGCTAGTGTGTTCTTTTAGTTCACTAGTTCATTCGAGAAATTTTTTCAATTGTTCATACACTAATATAAAAGTCTTCAAAAAATTTTGCTGAAAAACTGCTGAACTCAGCGGAACATTTGCTAAACATTAGAAAAGTACAAACAGCAAGAAAAAATCTCTTAAATTTACAAAATTTCAGCTATATTTTAGTTAATCGAAAATGACAATTTACACTGCTAAGATCGGCAAAAATTTTACTGGATATTAGTCGACTAAAACATCACAAACAATTTTAAGTTTTTATGTTTTTTTTTGAATTTCTTAATGCGAATAAAAATCTACACTGCACAAAACAGTCTACTATTTTCTAGAAAATATTTCTGTTTCTTGTAGCAAGAGAGATATTCAACTCAATTAAATTTAAAGATAAATCAACTTTTGAATATATAACGATTTCTACTAATATTCATCAAAATTTCTTTGCCGATACTAGCAAGGCAAATTTGCAATTCGCTTAAACAAAATTTAGCTCAAATATTACTGAAATTTCGTACATTCAACAGTTGCATTTTTGCTGTTCTTATCTCACTAATATTTAGCAAAAACGATTTACTAATTTCAAAAGCTTTATTTGCAGGGCCCCTTTTAACTAATTTTGAATATCTTTTTTGCTTGCTAATTTTACAGGATGTTTTCTATCAGTATAAGATTATATTATGGCAATGGTTTGTTTGATAATTCCGAATAAAATAAAACAACCGAAAGGAACAGTTGAAATTTAACTTATTCGTGAACGCGAGAGAGATTCTAACTCTAAAAATAAGCAATATTTTTGGGATTTCGCTCGATTTTTAGATGGTAAAAAATATGTTCAGTATAGGGTACTTGATAAGAACGATTGTCAAATTCACATATATTAATCCTTGTTAAGTTTAAGCGGATCCGTATTTTTTTGTTTTTCGATATTCCGGCTACTTCGTGTTTTTCCCGAAAACCTATATTTTACCTCAGTCAATATGGGCATCAAACTTTTTCTTTTTGAGTGCACATTCCTGTTCAGTAAAATCAATTTTTTAATTTAGTTCATAAATTTAAGACATGTCGCCATACAAAAATTATAAAAATTTGAGTTTTTCCCAAATATCTTTTTGGTTATTATACAACATGCAAAGTCTTTCTGCATCAGAAAATGCAGTTTTTATAATCTTTCCAGCGATATATAACATGATATATACTCAGATAAAAAAGTTTGTAAAAAAATTTGTAAACGGTCTCCAATCGCACTATACTATTTTTATACTGATTATTAGTACAATTTTTATTTTTAGTAATCATTTTTGCTATTCTCTTATTACAAATTACGGATTTTTTTTACTAATTTTGGCTGCTGATTTCAGCAAAACATTTTACTAATTTTTCAAAACCGAGTGCTAAATTTAGCAGAAAAATATACTAATTTAAAAATATTTTTTTTACTGATTTTTTACAATTCTTAGTTTAGAAATAACACCCAGGACATTTTATTGCATCTCCAATGCATAAAACGGCAATAACTGGAGAACCGTTGCAATTTTGACTCCAAATTTCAAGTACGATGAAGTAATTATACGCTTGTTACAATAAAAAGAAAAAAATTTTTTTTTAGATTTTACAGTTTTTTTATTTTTTAGTACACTTTTTTGCTAATTTCAGCAGATTGATTTTAAATTACAGTTTACTACAATTTACTGAAATTTAGTAGCTGCAACTAATTAATTCATCCTTTATTTACAAATTTTATTTACATGATATTTACATTTGAGATCTTATCAACTAGATATTACAACAAATAATAATTTGGGATCATATAATATTGTTTTGTTATTTCTTTGGTTTTGATTTCTTAAAGGTAAAATAGGGGAAAACCTTTATACGATATATGATATAAAATTCAGATATTGGTAGAAAATTTACATGTTTATGTGAGGTTTATTACACAAAATAATCCTCAATAAACATATGATTTTCAATCTGCTAATTTCCGGGTTGATTACGTTATTTCCCTACATTCTCTTATCAATGGATAAGTCGAATTTTCAATTTTGTCAAAATATTTAAGATTAAGTCGAGTGATGAAATCAGAAAGTGTTGCGTAGCCAGTATCACGGTGTAAGAGAACAGTTGGATATCTCCAGTGCTTGTTGTTAATCATTTTCAAACATTTATTTTGAATGATTTGGAGTTTCTTTACATGGCATTTAGCAGCTCTGTACCAGATAGGGCACGCATACGTTAAAGTAGGCCTAATAACACTTTTAAAGAGAAGATTTTTGTTTTTAAAGCTTAAATGAGATCGTCTGTTTAAAAAGGGCCATAAAGCTTTGAAATATTTAACGGTTTTTTGGCACGTTTCATCAATATGTTTTCTAAAAGGAGCTTTTTGTCTATGGTAACTCCTAGATATTTCACATCGTTGCAAATATTTATGCTCTCATTCCCAAAGATTAATTCGCGTCTTGGAATTCTTTTGGGAAATTTATTATACGGGAAAACTATTGCTTGAGTCTTGTTGGGATTGATCTTGATTTTCCACTTATAGAAATATTTGTTGCAAGCTAAAAGACCCTTTTCCATTTTTTTCAAAAGAGCGCCTGTAAGTTTGCTTGATGAGATTAGCGCTGTATCATCAGCGTAATATGCTGTTTTAATATAGGAAGGAACTGAAAAATCTGAAGTGTAAATAGAGTATAGTAGTGGTGACAAAACCGAACCTTGGGGTAATCCGGCTGTTATTGTTTTTGAGGATGATATATCGTTATTAACTGAGACTATAAACGTTCTATTTTCAATGAAATTGGCGATGATTTTACAAAGGTATTTAGGAATATTTGCAGCAATGAGTTTGTATAATAAGCCGATATGCTAAACAGTGTCAAAGGCTTTTTCGATATCTAGTAAAATTATCCCTGTTGATCGTTTGTTCATTTTATTGCTGATTATTTTGTTTTTTATTCTGTTGATTTGATGAATAGTGCTGTGCTCTTTTTTGAATCCAAACGATTTTCCTTTGGGTTAAAGGAGTGTAATTCAATTTTACTATCTTTTAATATTTGTTTACAATAATCAAATTTTTCATTATTAGGTGAAAACACTTTTGTACCAATAGAAGTACGTTTATAAATGCATTCCTTGCAAAGAAGATTTTGAACTTCTACAAAAGGTCTATTGACTTCAACAACAATAGGTGGTGGTTTATGTTGCTTGGTTCCATTAATATTTGATTCGGGGTCCGTATCCATGATATTAAGTTGAGACAACAAGCTGAATCTGTTGCGTGAGATTGACGGCACGTTGGGATCAACATTGACCGGCAAATATTGTTTTTTTTTGTCCTTTGGGATCTTTTAAACTGAAGGGGTTTGGCCCTTCGGGCCGTCGTTGGCATCGTTTTGCTTAATGCTTTTGTTTAAATTGTCTAGCACGTGTGAGAGTTCAATTAAAATCTAACAAAACTATGCAATTACAAAAACAAAAATATGTGTAACAAGATTTTATTTAAGTTTTATTCGTATGTCAAGCACTTATATATTAGACACAACCGTTCACTAAGGGAATAATTTCATTGTACTAAAATTATGATATTTAGTAATTTTTTTAACTGATTTTAGCAAATCGATTTTGAATTGCATTTTACATAAATTTTAATAAAATTTTGTAGCGGCTACTAATTTTTTCTACTAATTTTATTGTACTACAGATCAGCAGACATGTGTTGCTAAAATTAGCAAAAAATACCGCTGGCCTCAAAACAGTTAAATTTCCCGTAATAACAGCAAAATTTTCAGTAGCCATTACAGACTTTTTTGGTTGAGTGTAGGAAAATAACACCGATACAAAATAGTAGCGCGATGTAGTTATAGCATACATAACTACGTGAATAGGGTATATTGAGTTTGTGCTGATGTCTTTGACTTAGCGATGTACGCCAATTAGTCTGTCCGTCCGTTTGTTCGTCTGTATATATTTTGTTTACTTCCCAGTGTAGAAAATCATTACCAGATATGTAGTTATGTAACTACATACTTCCCAGTGTAGAAACGGTAATGACATATCATTATTTTTTTGACTACCAGTAATGACACCCACTTACCTTCTGTATTATTTTAAAACATATAATAATGAGATACTGATAATGACTTATTTTTATCATTATTTCAAATAGAAAATAATTTTTTAGATTTCTTTCAAAATTTTTTGAAATCTATTTTTAGACTCAATATTTTTAAACACTGGTAAGGATATATGTAACCACATATTTTTTGATTTTTTGTATGTTGGCGAGTAAGCTTACTTGTGTGCAGCAGGTCAATTGTGTTTTTATCTATTAAATATTACATGTCGATATAGCTCAGATGGTAGAGCTGTTGACTGGCAATATGTAGACCCAGGTTCGATTCCCGCACCAGCAAATTTTATTTAAAAAAAAAAAAATACAATAAAAAATATTTTTTTTATAATTTATTTTTTAGAAAATCTATTTTTAGACTCATTATTTTTGTCAGTACTGGTAAGCACATATGTAACGATATATTTTTTGATTTTTCGTATGCTGGTGTGTAACGACAACTCATTATTTTTCGCGACATCGCCATATAAAGGTAATAAGAAATGTAATAACAAAAGTAACTAGTTACCATTACCAAGTATGTAGTTACATAACCACATATCTGGTAATGATTTTCTACACTGGGTTGGTAATGTAGTAACTGCTTACTTTTGTTATTACATTTCTTATTACCTTTATATGGGGATGTCGCGAAAAATAATGAGTTGTCGTTACACACCAGCATACGAAAAATCAAAAAATATATCGTTACCTATGTGCTTATCAGTACTGACAAAAATAATGAGTATAAAAATAGATTTTCAAAAAAATAAATTATATAAAAAAAAATATTTTTTTATTGTATTTTTTTTTTTTAATAAAATTTGCTGGTGCAGGAATCGAACCTGGGTCTACAGGTTGCCAGTCAACAGCTCTACCATCTGAGCTATATCGACATGTAATATTTAATAGATAAAAATATAATTGACCTGCTGCACACAAGTAAGCTTACTCGCCAACATACAAAAAATCAAAAAATATGTGGTTACATATATCCTTACCAGTGTTTAAAAAATATTGAGTATAAAAATAGATTTCAAAAAATTTTCAAAAAAATCTAAAAAA